>VWZV01005397.1:0-24030 GCA_013397155.1 Irena cyanogastra | reverse complement strand
GCTCGCCTCGGTTGGTGCCGCCGCGGCTGGGCTGGGGGCGGGACGTGCCGTACCCGCGCACGGCTCGGTTCTCCGCCGAGCTGCCACAGCCGTCGTGATTCTCAGGATCCCTGTGTGCTCCCTCGGCGGGCTCCCCTCACCCTGCGGGCGGGGACCCGCGGGACCGGCGCTCCGGTGGTGCCTTCCCGGCTCCCCGATGCTCCTCTGGCAACCAGAGCCGCTGCCACCCCGGTGTTGGACCTGCCCCCGTGGCAGGGAGAGTTCAACAGCTCTTACTTCTCCGCTGGAGTATCCGCGTCCTGCACGGTCTCATCTTCGTTGCCTTTTTCTTCCTCCTGCCCCAGAAGCTTAGCGATAAAAATCAAACATTGTGTCTCTGTACACACGGCTCCCGTTTGGGTGTGTTCTTGGGTTTTCATAAGCCTTCCTTCTGTCTGCAGGGTCGTTATTCACTCCCAGGAGAAAGAAAACTCTGATCCGGATTATATTCCCATCAATAGCCGTTTTAAATGTGTGCAAGGTACTGACTGCTGGGGGGAAGGTTGAGAATCCCCTGCTGTTCATCCACAAACCTTACATTTAATGGTGTTTCCTGACCTGTCTCCTGAGCCACAGTGGATTGAATCCTTTTCCTGTGAAACAGCAGGTCACATTTTATGCCGTCGCCATGTTCCTCATCCAAGCAGGTTGTCATTGCATGCCAGCATGCACTTGTGAGGAGCTTGGCTGGCTCCAGTGCGTGGTGGGCTTGGCATCACACAGAGCCAGCACATGCAGAACCTGGTTTCAGGGTCTGGAATTTGATGTCTCCTGGTGTCTGTCTCCCAGACCTCTCTGCTATGCCAAGACTTGGGAGCTGTTGCCTTTTCCTGCATGTTGACATCTAAACTTCCTAAGGTCTAGCAAGCTCTCAGCATCCCACCTGTTGGATGAGGAAGGACTTCAGGCTTTGTCTTGGAAGAACTTAAATAGCACCAAATGGCCCTGGGGCAAATCCTCGTAAGGAGTAATAGTCCTTTTTCCTGAATTTGCTCATTCCCTTGTGTGCAGTTCAGTGATGTTCTGCCCCGGTCTTGCACTGTAGAGAAGCTCTGAAGTTCCTTGTCAAGTTGGTATTTCCCAAAGTAGCTTCACTGATGGGGAAGAACTGTCCAGGTGTATGAGAACTGTGTGGTGGGAATCTCCCTGGGACACTTATTGGGAGGTGACTGTCCAGGTTCTCTCTGCCAGAACCGTTAGGAATGCACAGATGTAGATTAGAGCTCTTTGGTCCTGTCAGGACTCTTTCATGGCCAGTAGCAGGCAGTGTAATTACATGAGTCTTCAATTACTGCAGCATCCAGTGTCAGCTCTACTGATCCTGTTTTCCTCTTTTCTAGAGGCAGAAGAAACTCTGCTGATTGATATAGCTACAAACAGTAAGTTTCATAAGGGCAGTGGCGTAGCTAAAGGTCCTTTCGGGGAACAGCCCCTGGTGCTTAATTTGCCTTCCAGTCTTCCCCCAGGGTCTATGTTTGTCCTCTGCTCAAACAGGGATTGTTACCCCTCTGACATTGTCTTTTGGCTCTGTCAGACATTCAGACAAACAAGGTTTGAAATGCAGAAGATTGAAATGTTTGCAATTTTTCTTCCTGCTTTTAAAGCTCTTCTCTGCAAGTTTGCAGTAGGGAGGATTCCAAAAGCCAGGAGAATGTGCTGGGGATACGCCAAGCTGGGTGGCTGGACATCAGAAGCTCAGGGAGGGTGACTTAGGTGCAGGTTTCCATCACAAAAAACACCTGGAAGCTGGCTGAGAAGCCTGAGGGCTCTGAGCCAGCCTGGGCTGACTCAGTGAGTGTGTTTGAAGCAGGCTGCAAGGTCCGGATCCAGGGTGATGAGGCGCCAGAGCGGCTCTTTGAGATCCCTGACGAGGAGCGCTGCTTGGGATTCCTGTCAGAAGTGCAGAGCATACAGGAAGGTGAGCAGAGCTGTCCCAGTGCATGTGAAATCCTCTGCCAGCAGTTTCTGACAGGGATGGGTTTTTTTCCAGCCCACCTGAAAGAATCTCTTCCTGAATCTAAGGACTCAGCCATTTGGCATCAGGTGGAGAAGAGCCTCACAGGTCTGTCTCCAGGTACAGTTGGCTTTGTTCTAGGGCCTATGCAGTGCTGGGGTGCCCAGGGTAGGAGCTGGGTCTGGCCGTGCTTCCTTGTCTGTTAATTCCTTCCTGAGTGCTATTTTCACCCTTGGTTTGTGCATGTTAAGCTCCTTCCTGCCTTGCCTGGTGGTTAGTGCCCCTTTCTCCCATTTCCTGGGTCACACAGCTGATGTGTTCCTACTGTCATTTGGTTTTTTGCTTTCTGTAGAGATACATTTTTTCCTTCTTGATCTGAGCTGTTTCAGATTTTTTCTCAGGATGTTTTTCTTGGATTTTTCACTACAGGAGCTCTGGGGTTTGAGGATGACTTCAACACTCTGAGCCTAGAAGAGAAAAGGAATATGCAAAACCACCAAACGGGATCTCGACGGGAACCCCCGCCTCCTCCTGTCCCTCAGAATAAGCAGTAAGTAGTGTAGGGGATCTGTTCCCTTTTTTACTTTTCTTCCTAGACAGCATAAGTAGTTCTAATGCTGCTCTTGCTTCCTTCCTAGATTTCACCGAGAGAGAGAAGGCGCATCCAGAGACCAGCCCAAGGTGACCAACACGATGCGCAAGATGTTTTTGCCCAGCACACAATCAGGGCAGAGAGAGGGGCTCATCAAACATGTGCTGGCCAAGAGGGAGAAGGCCTACATCAACCTGCACAACTTCAGGTGAGACCGGGGAGGGAAGGACAGAGCTGCAGGATCTCTCCTTTGAGCTTAGATCTCACCTAGGATTAGACCCTGGCAGCTGATGATGGATTGCAGCTCAGGTGGCCAGTGAGGATGGTACAGCCCAAAAGTCTTGTGTCCATGGGGCAGCTGCTCCTTTTGTCTTCTCTGTGTGTATGTCAGATCTCCTGAGCCTTGGTAAGGCTGGAGCAGGTGGGCAGAAAGAGTGAAGACAGATGTCCCACCATAGTGTCGTGGTACTGTCCCTTGTGACGTGGTGTTAAAAGAGCCAGATGTTTGCTGGTGGAATGCCTTACTCCAAGAGGAGTGTCACTGGGAGTGAGCCAAGTCTGGAAGAATTTTCGAGGAGCAGCTGAGGAAGCAGGGGGGCCTCAGCCTGGAGAAAGGAAGCTCAGTGGGACCTTCTGGCTCTGCACGACTCCCTGACAGGAGGGGCAGCCAGGGGGGTCGGGCTGTGCTCCCAGCGAGCAAGGGAGAATACAAGAGGAAATGGCCTCAAACTGCACCAGGAAGGGTTCAGGTTGGACTCCAGGAGGAATTTCTTCCTGAAAAGGGTGGTCAGGCATTGGAAGGGGCTGCCCAGGGAGGCGGTGGAGTCCCCATCCCTGGAGGTGTGCAGGGAATGCCTGGACATGGCACTCAGTGCTCTGGGCTGGGTGACAAGGTGGGGATTGGGCACAGGTTGGTCTTGATGATCCTGGAGGTCTTTTCCAACCTAAATGATTCTTTGACTTTCAGTTCCTCCATGGCAGTCATTGCCCCATGCAAGAATAGCTCACAGTGCATGCTTCCAGCCAGAACACTGCTGTGCTGCTGTGGTTTTCATTGTGTTTTCTAATGGCTCAGCTGCTTTTGTGTTGTAGGTTCTTTGTGGGAACATGGAATGTGAATGGGCAGTCTCCTGACAGCTTCTTGAATCCATGGCTAGTGTGTGATGTGGAGCCTCCAGACTTCTACTGCATCGGGTGAGCAGCTGGGGGCGATCCAGGAGGGCTGGGTTGGGTTTAGGTTCCTGTCGTGCTCTCAGAGGATGCACAGGGCTGAGATGTGTCGCACAGGGGCCGTCTGAGGGCAAAAAGCCATCGGATGAGGCAGAGAATCAGGTTGAATAAAGCTAGCCTGACATAACAGATTTTCCTGAAGGTATCTGCAGAGCTCGCTCATTGTCCTCTGCCTAAAGTGGTGTTTCTTAGGGAGAGGGGGTTGTTGTGGGGTTTGGGGTAGGATCTCAGAGGCACTATGGGGAAATTCTACTGCTTTATTTAGCAAGTGGCCATAAGGAGCTGTTCCTCCAAGGGCTGTTGCTGGAAGTTTCACATTCCTGTAGGAAGAGGGGGATGTCCAGGAAGGCTGGAGGTGCTAAGCCCTTGGGTTTCTAGGTTCCAGGAGCTGGACCTCAGCACGGAGGCTTTTTTCTACTTTGATTCTACGAAGGAGCAGGAGTGGCTGTCTGCTGTGGAGAGGTCCCTGCACCCTAAGGCCAAATACAAGAAAGTGAGTTCTCGTCAGCAGCATGGGGGCTTGTCATGGAGCTGGCATGATGGGAAAGGAAAAGAGATTCCCTTTTCCTCCCTGTCCGAGGAGCAAGGCTTGGAGAAACCAAGGGTGATACTGGGCACGTGCATGCCTGGGCATGCGTCAAATATGTCAAGTTAAATCTGGAGAGTCTGTTTCTGCACCACAGCTGTAGGAAATACTGTGCTTTGAAGTAGAAGTTTATAAAGCTGGGGACAACAATACCTTTATCAAATAGGAGGTAGGTGTGAGGAAAGCAGCAGGTTCAAATTCCCTACCTATATTACCTTCTCATCCTAGACTATAGAAGCCTGGTGTGTCCTGAGCTGGTAAATTAAATGAATAGCTTTTCCCTGAAAGAATGGGATGATTTATGAAGTGAAATATTCCAGAGGCTGCTGCCTTGAGTCAGAATTGCTTCAGCTATGGCAGCAGGACTTTGTTCTGGCTGGTTTAGAGCAAGACATTGGTTTTATCTCTGCTGTGACAAACCTTTCAGCTGCAGGGACCAGTCCTGAATACACAAATGGGTTTCCCTTTCTTCCTTGGCCTGTGTGTTTGCTGTCACACCCCACACTGCTTGCTCTGAGCCAGTGTTACAGGAAATGAAGCAGGAAATAGAGTGTCTTGCTGAGCTGAGACCTATCAAGGGGAGCCAGGAGTCAGGGCCTGAACTGCAGAGAGGCTCCTGTTCCCTCTCCTCCCTTTGCTTCGCTTGAGTTTTGGGTGAATTTCTCGCACCTTAATGAAAGGGAGAGCACAGGATATGGCTGCAGGAGGGGGAAGTGGCTGAAGCTGTAGATAAGGTTTGTGGTCACTTGCAAATTCTGCTCCTGCAGAGCAGGCCGGGTGCTGGGTCCTTGCAATCAAATTCTCTGTTCTCAGCTTCTTTTCTCACTCCATAGCCTTAATCCCAACACATGTGAATGTTACTGTGCATAGAGGTAAGCGTGCAGACTGTGTTTGAGCAGGTGAGGCCTTGTCACTGTTTCAGAGTGGTGTACCACTGTTTCAGAGGTGCAGGAAGGTCACAGACTGGGCAGTGTTGGCTTAGCACACATAAAAGATCAGCAGCAGACCTGAGATCCCCGTGAGCACAGCGTTAACCTTTGTGGGCTGAGCTCTGTGGGAGCAGATAACTGCTTAGATCCAGGGAGGCCCTTGGCTTTAGGGAATGAGTATTTCCTGAGAATGAGTCAGTCTGTGTAGCTCAGAGAGGCCTTTTGCTACCCTGTGCATCAGGCACGTCTGCCTCAGGGGAATAGGAACATCTCTGTCCATTCACCTCTGCACTGGAGTCCGCAGTAAGCCAAGGTGAGCTCTGGCTCCCGCTGCACCTGCAGCCTCAGGGCAGCCCCAGCTTTGGGCCTGGCTGGAGCACTCGGAGGCTTCTCTGCTCGTGCTGGTTAGAGCACAGCAAGGGCTGAGACCTGAGTCACAAACTTCCTGGGCATTTATTCAGTTTCTCTTTGCCCAGCTTGTTGTAGGGAGGGACCAGAGTAGGAAATGCAGTGGGCTCAGCACCACTGACAGCTCCTGGGAGGTGACAGATGGACCCCAGGAACCTTGGTGTGGACAGGAGACCCTTTGGATTCTGTTGTTGCAATTAGGGATTGAGTAGAAACATGAGGAACAGGGAGAGCCAGAGCAGCAGAGCATCAGGCAGAGCAGATCAGATCAGAACTGCATTCCCACTGCCTCTCTGGGAATTCAGGATCCCATTTATTTTTGCAGGTGCAAATTGTCCGCCTGGTTGGGATGATGTTGCTCATATTTGCTAAGAAGGATCATCTGAGCAATATCAGAGAGATTGTGACAGAGTCTGTGGGCACAGGAGTCATGGGAAAGATGGTGAGTCACCAAGGCCAGCTTGTTGCTTCCCTGCATCCATGCAAGAAGTGGCACAGTCTGGTTTGGTTCACCTGTGCCATCCCAATCCCCTCACCTGCCACCCGCTTCAACCTCGCTGGTCCCTCTTGTCCCTAGGGCAACAAAGGTGGTGTGGCCATCAGGTTCATGTTCTACAACACCACCTTCTGTGTTGTCAACTCCCACCTGGCTGCCCACGTGGAGGACTTTGAGCGCCGAAACCAGGACTACAAGGACATCTGCGCCCGGATGAGCTTCCTGATCCCCAGTGACAGCCTGTCTGAGCTCAACATCATGAAGCACGAGTGAGTTGTACCCTTTGGTAGTGGTGTCAAGTAACTCAAGTCAAGTCAGAACTGCAGCAACAGGAGATTTCATGAAGATAAGTTTTCTGGCTTAATAAAGTAATTTGAAATCCCAAGGGCTGTAGTATGCTGCAATTCCTGCAGACAAACTGGTCACCTCCTTGTTTACAGTGCCTTGTGCACCCCATCCCCAATGTCCTTCTCCTTGCATTTGTGTATGACTTCCTTTTCAGCATGCCTAAACAGAATACAGGTGGTTGGTACTTCCATAATTAATACTTAAACCATTTAAAAACCAAAAATGTAGAGTGGATTAGTATAGAAAAAAACTTCAGATATTAGATTATCCTTGATACTCCACTAATGGAAATGTTATGGTTTGACTATAAACAGGAAGAGCTTTGGTACTAGCAAGGAGTTTAAATTTTAATCTTTCAATGAAACCTTTATGGAGTAAAGAGTGAGTCCCATGAGTGTTTCTTTAGCTGCTGATAGCAAGAAGGCTGGAGGCCTGTTTGGAAGCCTGGAGAGGAGCAGGGTCGGGCGGGTGCTGGTGAGGTGTGGCTGACCACAGGGATGGAAAACAACGTCCAGAAGGTTGTAAACTCCAGGAACCTAATTCTGCTCCTGCTAATTCTGCATCAGGTGGTCTTGACTCAGTAGGTGGTGCAGCAGTGGCCTGCTCTGGTTGAAGGAAAGGCAGTGAAAAAGCAACAGGTAAAAGCAGGGTGTCACATGAGGGATAACCCTGCAGATACAGATGCCTCACCTGTCCCACTGGCTGACAGGCTGGCTCCGCTTAATGAGCTCCACCATGGCCCTCTTCTTAACATGAGAAGGGCCTCAATACCAGCTGGATTTTGTGTGAACACTGGTCTTGCTTCATTAGACAGTCCTTTTCTGTGGCTTTTTTTCAGGCTGAGGCAAACACATTATTTCCTACTAAACCAAGTTTTCAATCCTTAGAGAATTCTAAAGGAGATGGACTTAGTCCTGTAGGATCTGCTATCACTAGAAATTTCTGCTGTTGGACTCAATCTTTAATGTCTCCTTCTTGTCTTCCACATGTCTCAGCTTTAATGTGGTTTAGAAACGGGAGCTGTTAACTGCTGATCTGCTCCCAAAATTCTTGCCTGTGAGGGTGGTGAGGCCCTGGCACAGGCTACCCAGAGCAGCTGTGCCTGCCCCATTCCTGGAATTCTTCCAGGCCAGGCTGGACAGGGCTTGGAGCAACCTGGGATAGTGGAAGGTGTCCCTGCGCATGGCAGGGGGCTGGAACAAGATGAGCTTTAAGCTCACTTCCAAACCAGACCATTCCATGATTCTATGTGTATCTTTGTTTGCAGCGTTGTTATCTGGCTGGGAGACCTGAACTACAGGCTGTGTCTGCTGGATGCCAGTGAAGTGAAGAATCTCATCAGCAAGAACGAGCTTCAGAAACTGCTGACTTATGACCAGGTCAGTGTGTAGGGATGTGTCTAGGGTGACTAGATTGTTTTTTGTCTGTTCAAAAAGGTTAAAAGTCCAGAAGTTTCTCTCTTAAATTTGGGGTGGAAGCACCTCGTAAGATTTTTAGGACTTCACTTCAGACTTGAGGTTGGCTGATTAGACTGAGGCTAAGAAGTCTTGCCTAAGCAATTCACTAGAAAAAGAAGAGAACAAAAGAACTTAATTGTTTCTCTGGGGTGTTTTAACGGGAGCAAGAACCTCTTGCCCCTAGCTCAGGTTTTCTCTGTAAAAGCTTTGTTATTTTTGCCTTTTATTAAACATTTTTCTGTTTCCAACACTACTTCAGAAACCATCCTACTATTTTTATACCATTTCGAGTAACTAGACTATCTCGAGTGAGATGAGTCCCCTTTGAGCTCATAAGACCTAGCTCAAAGAGTACCCCATCATCAGTGAACTCGTTGGCATTCGCCCCATCCCTGGGAGGTCATCGTGGTTTAGGACATGCCTCTGCTAGGAAGGAGCTGGCAGACATGGAGCTGGGGAAGGGGCTGGAGCACAAATCTGATGAGGAGCAGCTGGAGGGGCTCAGCCTGGAGAAGAGAAGGCTCAGGGGGACCTTCTTGCTCTCTACGACTCCCTGAGAGGACGGTGCAGCCAGGTCGGGGTTGGTCTCTTCTCCCAGGTAACTACTGGCAGGACAAGAGGAAATGGCCTCAGGTTGTGCCAGGAGAGGTCCAGGTTGGATATTGGGGAAAATTTTTTTGTGAAAAATACTGTCCAGCCGTGGCACACACTGCCCAGGGCAGTAATGTCCCCATTCCTGGAGGGATTTAACAGACATGTAGAGGTGGCATGTAGGGGCATAGGTTAGCTGAGGCCTTGACAGTGCTGGAGGAACAGTTGGACTCAATGGTTTTAGAGGGCTTTTCTGATCTACATAATTCTGTGGCACATTGCAGTAAGGGTCTGGACACAGACATAGACACTGGACCCTGACATAGCTCTGGGTGTCCCGGTTGCAACTTACCTCTAAACAAAACCAGATTGTCCATGCTGGGGTAACTAGGTAACTCAGGCAGTCACTGTGTGTGTCTGTGTCTCAGTACAGGAGTTCTCTCTTAAATACAAACTACAAGCCGAACACAGGCATTCGTAGCAGCAACAAAAGCTGCTGTCATCAGTGTTGTGAAAGAGGTATTGATTTGGAGCCCAAATCTGCTCAGCCAGTTTGACCTGAATTCTGTGCTGTCGCCTTCCCTGCTTGGCGCTTCCCTGCAGCACATGGAAGCTGGTGGCAGGTGCCTTTCAGGTGAAGGGTTGCACCTGGGAAACATGAACAACAGTGTTGGAATATCACCTCTGACACAGTTCAATAGTAAATTTGGTTGATTGTCCTCTGTAGCTCATTTTTGCTGTACTACAGAGCTTTGTTCAGGAAAAGCTGTAGCTTAGGTCTTAGTGAGGAAAACATCCAGGAGGTTTTTCAGAAGAAGAAAGGAGCAAAGGAGAGTGGTGTCAGGTTGTCAGGCAAGTGCAATCCTGGAGGCTCTTGCTGAAATGATTGGTGGGGAAAGATTAATGATGGCAATCTTAACCCTGAAAACTGATGAAAGCATTTGGTAATTAATATTTCCCTTAACTCTTGCTAGATGCTGCCTGCATGGTCTAGTGAGCAGTACCATGACCGTTTGTACTCAGTCTGTTTGGAAAACATTCCACTTGTGTGTTAAAGGTGTGAGGTCTGAGAGGCAGTTTCAAGGTGTCTGTGAATCCCACAGAATGGCCACAGGCCATGGTTGCTCTGCCTGTAGATCTGCTCTCTAACACTGTTGTGGCAGGGGAGGGTTTCTTCAGTTTGGTTTGGTTTTTTTCTTTTTAAACCTTTCTTTTTCTGCTTTAGCTGAATATTCAGCGCACTCAGAAGAAAGCATTTGCAGATTTCATGGAGGGAGATATTAAATTCATTCCCACGTATAAATATGACTCTAAAACAGATCGCTGGGACTCCAGGTACATTGGCTGCAACGGGGTATATTTACCTATGACATAAAATGCATTTTCTCACAAAACTTGATTTCCTGCTTCTTTCCTCTGCATACCTGTCAATGTTATGTTTGGCCTTCCTTTTTTTCCTGTTTTCTGCAATAAGCAGCCCCTGTGTAGGTTGACCAGGCACATCCCTTAAACCTCTGTAGCTGCTGATCCCACTGGGTGAAGACAAGTGAAGTGTGAGCTCAGGTGACCCTGCCCTGGGGGCTTTTTCTATTACCAGGGACAGGCAAACAATATAAAAAAGGAGTTGAAGAGCTAAGGAAACAGGCTCTCTGAGTCATCCTGTCCCCTGACTTGCATATCCACCGGGTGGCTGCACTGTGATAGCAGCTGTGGTTCCTGCTTAGTGCCTCCCACAGACATGGCTGCATCTGCTGCAGGGGCTGCTCCGAAGGGAGAACCCCCAGGAAGGACTTTCAAACCATGTAGTGATTGAATTTGACTTGCCATGTTTATGAATTCTCACAGTAGTTAATCTGAAGAAGGATAACCCTGGATTCAGACTTCACAACATAATTGTAATCACTGAGTAGACTTTCTGTAGTGGAAACAATAAGTGATGGGTTGGATTGTGGGCAGAAAGGTCTAGCAGCACAAGAAAGTCATGCAGCTTGGGTCACAGCACACATGAGTTCAGGCTGTGGAAGTGGACTTGACTAAGGGTTATTTTGTTTCCTGGTGCTGGAAAGGATGGGAATTTTATCTGCTGTATTGAGAAAGGGGGAGAGAGCAGAAGAAGTAACAATTCAAGTTGGGGTAAGTGATAGGAGTTAATCCCATCACTGCTGTGATGTTGTGGGTGGAGGAAACTGCCTTGTTGCGAAGAGGAGCAGCTTGGATGGCTTGATAGGATTGTTGGATTCTCCTGGTAACCTGTTTTTCTTTGTAGTGGGAAGTGTCGTGTGCCAGCGTGGTGTGATCGGATCCTTTGGAGAGGAGGGAATGTCAGTCAGCTCCGGTACTGCAGTCACATGGACCTCAAGACCAGTGACCACAAGCCTGTCAGCGCCCTATTCCGCATCGGGGTAGGTTTGTGTGTGCATTGGGGCAGGGTCCCAGCACTGCCAGGCATTCCAGGCATTACTGCGGGAGGCAGTGATGGAGTCAGGGCACCTCTGCTAAGGCTGTTGCAAGAGGACAAATGAACCCAACTGGGGCATGCCTGCTCTGGGGGTGTTGCATCTGGCAACACATCTGGAATGGGTGAGTCCCACTCTTCCCTCGTCCACATGGAGACACAGCAGCAGCCTGGACCTGGCTGTACCTGTGCTGCGTCAGATGTGTCATCCAGCCTTCCCCTGGTTCACACCTAGATGACTTCAGTGGAGAGTGGCAGCAAATTCAGGTTTTCTGGTGCAGCAAATGGGGACACTCCATGTCCATTTTTGCTACCTCCTGCCTGAGTGGCTCAGATCACAGAATGGGTTGGGTTGGAAGGGACCACAGTGAGTTGTTGGGTCCCATCTCCCTGCTCCAGCAGGGCCATCTCAGAGCACATGGCACAGGATTGTGTCCAGGCAGTTCTGGACTCTCTCCACTGAGGAGATTTCACAGATTCTCTGGGAAATCCATTTCAATACTCTGTCACCCATACAGTGAAGAAGTTCTTCCTCATGTTCATGTGAAACTTCTTGGGATCAGTTCCTGCCCATTCCTCTTGTGCATTGCTGGGCCCCACGGAGCAGAGCCTTGGCCCTTCTCTGAGTCCTCCCTGCAGACCGGGACAGACAAGGCTGAGAGCCCCTCTCAGCTGTGCCACCTCTTGAGGGTGAACAGCCCTAGCTCCCTCAGCCTTTCCCTGTAAGGGAGATGCTCCAGGTGCTTCAGCAACTTTGTTGTTTTTGCTGGCCCCACTCCAGGGGCTCTGTGTCTCTCCCGTACTGGGGAGCACAGAACCAGACACGGCACTTCATGTGTGCCTCACCTGGGCTGAGTAGAATAGGCTAAGTCTGTTTAAAGAAAAACCTTTCTCCTTTCCCTCTGGAGAATCATGAGACATGCTGCAGCATGCCAATGCTGTCTCACAGAGGTTGCCTCCAGTGATCTCCTAGTTGTGTGACCAGTGGCCAGATAAACCCTGGTAACACCTGCAGGGGTGAAATCTGTGTAAAGTTGCAGATGCAGCTTGGGACTGCACATGTATGTGAACTGTCAGCCTTGCAGCTACAGAAGCAAGTGCTTAGAGAAATAATTAACTTCTGCAGTTCACTCATCATCAAGAGAGTTCCTGGGAAAGCCAGTCAGAAGCTTTGTTGAGTGTTTTTTGTCTCGCACAGGTGAAGGTTGTGGATGAGCAGAAGTATCGGAAGCTGTTTGAAGACATTGTTCGTATAATGGACAGGATGGAGAATGACTTTCTTCCTTCGCTGGAGCTGAGCAGGAGAGAGGTGAGGATGAAACTGGGGTCACTGTCACTGCCCAAACACAGCAGCCTTCGAAGTGCCAGAACTTTTTTGAAAGACTTTGTTTCAATATATTGGATTATAGAAAATTGAACTCTATCTTATGGTCAGCAATTGGGTTAGTGAGGACACGTTGACAGTCCTTGACAGGACTTCTGTGAGGAATTCTGCATTAGGCGGGCTCCTCTCAGTCTTGGGGGGCCACTGCAGAGTCTGGAGGGGGCTGGCCGTGGGCCATATCCTGGCCACTAATATCACTTGATTTCTTTTTTTTCTGCAGTTTGAATTTGAGAACGTGAAGTTCCGTCAGCTGCAGAAACAGAAGTTCCAGATTACCAATAATGGGCAGGTCACCTGTCACTTCTCCTTCATCCCAAAGCTCAATGACAGACACTACTGCAAGCCATGGCTTCGGGCCGAGCCTTGTGAAGGTTACCTGGAGCCAGGTGAGCATAGTGCTGTAGATCCCCCCATCCCATCTCCATTCAGTCCTTCCTGTCTTTCCTGTGTCCCACCTTCCTTGCCATCAGTCTTGTCTGTTTTCTGTTGTGGCCTTTGTCTCTGCCACTGTATGTTTGTCCCTGTCATCCCTTTTGGAGAGTGTCCATGTGTTCTTGAGAGCTGCAGTGTGTTGCAGATGAGAGCACGGAGATCTCCCTGGACGTGTACGTCAGCAAGGACTCAGTCACCCTCCTGAACTCCGGCGAGGATAAAATTGAGGATATTCTTGTCCTGCACCTGGACCGAGGGAAGGACTATTTCCTGACCATCAGTGGGACCTACCTGCCCAGCTGCTTTGGCACCTCACTCGAGGCCTTGTGCCGGATGAAGCGACCCATCCGAGAAGTTCCAGTCACCAAACTCATAGACCTGGTGAGTTCTGAAGCAGCTCTTTTAACCTGGAGAAGCCTGATTCTCTTCTGATTGCTCCCAAAAGCAGGAGCAGTACCTGCAGGTTGGGTTGTCTGTGCTGGCTCTGAGCTGAGTGACTTCAAAGAGCTTGAGGTGCTCTTTTATTCTTCGTGTCTACCACAGCCGATGACTTTTGACAGCTTGTACTTTATCCCTTTTTTCTGAGTGAGCTCTGAATATTGTTCGATGGGACGAAAAAGTGATCCCAGCACTTCATGTTGGAGTTACTGGTGCTGGCAGGCTAAGCTGGGTGGCATTGCAGTGCCATAAGAAATGTGATTAGGGTCCTCTCATTCAAGGTGTATGGGCTTCTTCTGCTACGATGTGTGCTTTTTCCTTGTGGATACATTCCCACTGCTCAGGGGAAGGAGCAAGCAGAAGCAGAAGGACTGAAGGAAAGTCTGTGGTGTGGGTGGGAATTGCTGAAGGACACAGCCCAGCAGATGAGCAATGTCACAGCCTTTCTGGCCATTTCCTCCCACACCAACCAAGTGAGAATCTCTCTCTTGCTTCTGGTGGGAGATAGCTGATCAGGGAGAGATCTCTCTGTGGTGCATCAAACTGTTCCTCCCCCCAGCTTTTGCCAGCCCCCACCATCAATATTCTTCCTCCCACAGCTCATTGTGTGCGTGAGAGAGGGTGCAAAAGGGCAAAAAACCTCTTGTTTTTTGGGTGCTCTCAGCCATTGCTGGGGTTGTCCCATTTTGGGGATGTAATTCTGATTTCCGGGCTGGTTTCATTAATCTCTCCTTACTGCCTTACCTGGCCATGTTCCAGTGAGGTGCAGCAGCTCCTGAGTACCAGTTCACGTCCCCATTCTTGTTCAGCCTGGAAAGTCCTTTCTTTCTTGTCCACCTGAAAGCTCAGCCCCATTGTTTGAGTCTCTCTGCCATGTGATACCTTTCCTCTCCTCTTCTATCTTACAGTCTCACCATTAAATGAGGGGGTTTTTGTCCAGTAAGCTGCTGCTTTTCCACCTCTGTAGATTTGCCAGCTTTCACTCCCATTGTTTCCACATTTTCTTATCCCTTCAGCAGTTGTCCAGTGCCTCTCCCTGCCTCTTCCAGTTCCCATCTTTTATTGTAGGTATCTACTTTTCTCACAGGTCCAATATAGAGAGAAGTCAATTTTATATGAAAATTTTGACTTTATAATACACTAATCAGGCTAGGCAGGATGCAGGTGGCAAGATACAGCGTTTGCCTCCTCAGGTCAAGCAACTGATCCAGGCTTCAGGCTCAGATTTCTGAAGATTTGATTATAGTCAGTTTTGTTCTACAAGTGGGTCTGGAACATTTCACTGGCCTTGGTTGCTTTTCCACCTGCTTTTTCCCGCTCAGCACCAACTTCTTGCATGATAGAGAGGAATTTGGGCCCAGACTCTTGGCTCTGCCCTCACAGACACACACTGTTAGATTTGTAAGAGTCCATTGGGGCTTATTCTCCTCCCATTTATAGATTTCCTTCTCCTATTACTCAGTGAAACATCTAGAAATAAAGCAAGCAAAAAAATCAGCAAAGAGCACCTGCTCCAGTGTCTGCAGCAGGGACACAGCTCTTCTTATTAGACATGGGGGATATTTTAAGTTTTTTGGTTCTCATTTTACCTGTCAGCTGAGAAATCCTTGGAAGCCAGACCGAGCTGAGCACTTACTGCCTGGGTCAGTGGTGCTGGTGCTGCCTGCCCTGCAGGCTGGAGCATTTGGGTACAGTTCCCTGAGTTTTGGTGCTGCTCAGGCTGTGTGAGGCTGGCAGAGTCTGTGCGTTAAGAACCTTGTGTGCTTGGATGGGCTCATCCTTCACTGCATCCAACATTTTCCTCAGCCTGGCTAGACTTTGTCTGTTGTTTTCAGTGGAGAGAGGTCTGGAGATCCAGTCACTGAGGGACTGAGGTAGGTGGGTATGGGGTAGCACTGTGTAGGTGGGAGTTTGTCTGGGAATGGCTCTCCTGGTTCTCCCAGGAGGGAGACACTGACATGGCTGCTGTCGCTTGAGCACCTCTCCTTTGGGATTTCAGTATTAGTGTCTCATCCTGTTTTTTCTTGGGAATGCTACTTTGGGTTTTAAAAAGCCTCTTGAAGAACCTCTGTCAGGAGCAGGTGAGTCTTGCAGAGCAGATTGTGCTGAAGGCTCAACATTAGGGAGAAATTGTTCCCTGTAAGGGTGGAGAGGCCCTGGCACAGTTTGCCCAGAGCTGCCTGATCCCTAGAAGTGTCCAAGGCCGGGCTGGAAGGTGCTTGGAGCAACCTGGGATAGTGGAAGATGCCCCTGCCCATGACCGGGGAGTGGAATGAGATGAGCTTTAAGGTCCCTCCCAACCCAAACCACTCTGTGATTCTGTGGAGATGTGAGCAGCCAGGCTCAGGTTGAGGGTTGAGGTGGAGATGACTCATGCATTACAAAACATGCAGGTGGCTGTCTGCCCTCCCAAACCTGTGACTGTGTCCCTCCCCCTGTGCCTCAGGAGAGAAACCTGTGCCAGCTCCTGTTCGGAGCAAGCTGTTCTGAGGAAGAGGACAGTGTGTTGTGGCTATGTTAGAGCTTAGGGAGGCTCCAGAGGAAGCAGAGGCACTGCAGAGGCCACAGGGGACCCTGAGATGCTACTCCCTCCTTGGTGTCCCTGTACCATGGGAGCTGCTGCTGCTGCTCCCAGCTCAGCCTGGGAATGCGCTGGGGCCGTTCCCACCCTGAAGGATTGATCTGCCAAGACTCATCATGGACAATCTGCTTCTATTTCCTCCTGCAGACTCCATGAGCAGTGTCCAGCCGGCCCTGGCTATACGGGGGTGGCTGTTGGGGATGCTGAGGGCTTGGCTGTGCTGCCGGAGGGCTTGGCACACTCCTCTCTGCTAATGCTCTTAGGCTGCAGCAGCAGCAGCCGGGTTTGAGCACAAACCCTCATTTCCCTGACCGTACTCAAAGCTGCTTAGGGGCCCTGTGAGCTCCACAGCTGCTACACACTCAGAAACACAGATTTAGCCCAGGGAACGTTTCATCTCTGGCCTGGTCACAAGGGAAGATGGCCAAAATAACATAGGGGCAGTGATTCTGACCAGGGAACTTCTTTCTGGCAGACACGTCTCACCTGCCTATGGCCCTGCTGTTGGCCAGTGAGCAGTGCTGTCTAAGCCCCTCGGAGGGCTTTCCAGAAATCCTGACGAGGCATCATATGAGCAGGATTGTTGTTAATTGGCAGGCAAATCTCTCACCACAAGTTCGGCCATGTCAGCAAAATGTATGAAGGACCTGGTGTTCAGTGGGTTCTTGTAATGCGAATTAGGCTTCTGCTTAATCACAAGAGTTAATCCAAGAGTGCTTTCTCCCTCTTAACCACATTTTTTCCTCTCCTCTCTTTCCTGCTGCTCTCAGGAAGAAGACAGCTTCTTAGAAAAGGTAACACAAGCAATTGCTGCGTGTCAGTCTGCTTCTCAGTGTTGTGTTTGTAAAGAATGAGAGCTTTTCCCTTGTTTTCTGTGGCAGAGGGAAGGGGAGGGGAGCACAGAGGGGACACAGCTGCCAGCAAAGCTTCTTAGCACAGCTGTGGGCTGGATGAGAGCATGGAGAAGCACACAGTGACCCCAGAGCAAGCCCAACTGCGATGTTAAAGCTCACCAAATTTGCTTTGGGGGGAAAAAAATTACTCTCTTGATCCTGACAGCAATGCTGGATATTCCCAAAAAAAATTGGCATCCTTTGACATACCTCTGACCATAAAGAGGGGTTCACCACAGCATCCACTCAGACCTGTGGGAAGAGGGCTAGAGTAGGAAACTCAGGTCTTTTGTTCCTTCCAACTGGTTGTATCCCTGTGGAGGCCGAGGGAGGGCTTTGTGCAGGAGGTGGATGTTTCTGTGCTTCCTCAAGCAGTGGAGCTGGGGCTGCTGGCTCTGATGGCCACAATGCCCGAGTGGGATCACTGCTTCCCTTAGCACCCATGCTCGATGCTGGAGCCAAGCAAGGAAAATTTCCTTGGGAGAGCAAGTGGGAGATGCTGGAGGTGTTCATACTCTCCCTGCACTGGCTCTGACATTTGTAACTTGCTCGAGCTGGTTCTGCACCTGCTTCCCAGTCTGAGGGAGTTGTTCAGTGCAGTGGCAGAGTAAAACAGGAGAGGGAAGGAATGTTCCCTCTCCAAGGAGGGGATCAAGCTTGGGTGATTAACCACACGAAGCTCACAGACTCCCTTCTGGCAGAGGAGAAGGGAGGAATTTTGATGCTTCGTTCTGGGAGCATCTTCCTGTGGGAAGGACGTGGCCATACCTCCCTTCCTCACAACGCGGCAGGAGAGGGCGCTCGGGGCCCAGCCAACGCGCACCCGGCCTCCTCCCCTTGCTGCTGCTCCTCCCCGGCTGCCCCGAGACACCTCGAGCCTTCTCCTCTTCCCTGATTACCTGGGATCTCCTGTATTGGGGTCTCCACAGCTCTCTCAATCATGCCAAGGGCTACTCTGGTGCTTGGCTCCAGTGATGCCTTGGCACAGAGGGTTTCTGTAGAAGAGCCTCAGCCCGGGAGGAGTGTCCACAGCTCTGGGAGAGGGTCTGCAGCTCTCCCCCTTTCCCTCTTAGAGGAATTCTGTAATGCTTTTGCCTCACACACTGCTTCCCGACCTTGCCAGTGTGCGTGGCTGAGCGAGGCAGCCATGCAGCCATGACTCCTCGTCTACTGGTTGAGTCAGACCTAATGCTGTGCAGGGCAGAATTGTGCTGTGCTGCTGTGCTGTGTGGCAAGTGGGGCTACTGCCTGTGCCACCAGGGCTTGTGTCAACTTGGAGTGTCTCTGGGCATAGTAGGGAAGCTGCCCCTGGCTGCTGTCAGTGGCTGTCCTGCAGAGACAGCCATGGCACTTGTTGCCTCAGTTGGAGTGAGGTGCTTTCTGTGTGGCTTGTGGACTCCTCTGCTGGTGGCAGGGTTGTGTTCCTGCTTGTGCTGGTTCCTGGGTGCTTTGGGAGTCGTGAGCATGGCTTCCTCCTTGGAGGTCACAGGAATGTGAGTGATCGTGAAGTGAAAGTAAAATCAGGCCAAAAACATGGATCCGATTAAAGCTTGGTGTCATGGAGACATCTGAGCCATGGAGCTCGTCAGCTGCTCCACAGGAGTAAGCAGAAACTGTGACAGTGGTGGTGTGTACTCAGTGAGAGCTCTTCTTGGGAAAATGAGGGAAGAAACTTCAGGAATCAGGACAGTTCCAGAGCCCTGAGAGCAGCCGTGGCCGGAGCACCCCGGAGTCAGGGAAGGCGTGGGATCAGTGGGGATGGGGCTGGGCACAAGGACTTGCTGGGTCTTGGCCTCTGTTGGCTGCAGGGTGGGAGCTGGGATGGGGCTGGGGCACCGTGGGGAGCCAGAGCCCCTTCCTGGGGGGCTGAGGAGGCTGGGGCTGTTGGAGAGGCCAGGCAGGTTGTTCCATGGGGCTGCAGAAGGGCAGGGAAGGGAAAGGACCTGTGGGGCAATTGCTGGAGCTGTGAAAGTGAGTCAGGGCGAGAGCACCCCAGGGTCCTGCTGCTTCCCCTCTCCCAGCTTTCCCTACCAGGGACTAAGGGCCTGAGGCAGAAGGGACTGAGGTTTCCCTGAGCCCTTGTGTGCTTTCTCCCCAGGAGAAATCCATCCTGCAGATGGGCTCCCTAGACAGCGAGGAAGCAAGTGAGGTGCCGCTGCAGGTGCCAAAGGAGATCTGGCTCTTGGTGGACCACCTATTCAAGCATGCCCTCCACCAGGTGAGAGGGAGGGTGAGGGAGAGGGCCTCTGCCACGCTGGAGCTCTCCTGGTGACCTAGTTCCTCACATGCACCTGGAGATCAGCTCCAGTTTGGCGTTTACAGGGCAAGGCTTTTTCCCAACCTCAAGGCACTGGCTGCGGGCACTGGGTGTCACAGGGTTCACCAGTCACTGGGAGTCACCATATGCCTCAGCCTTTGTGGGGAAGGTGACTAACTCCATCTCTGTGCTGTTTTTGACAGGAGGACCTGTTCCAGACTCCAGGCATGCAGGAAGAGCTGGAGCAGATCATTGACTGCCTGGACACCAGCATTCCTGAGACAATCCGTATCCTTCCATGATGGACCTCAGCTCTGCTGGGAGAATTCACTCTCGGGAGAGCTTGTCTGTCGTCTTTATCTGGCAGGGTTCCTGGCAGGGATGGGCTCCCCTTGGTTCCCCCCACAACCTCTCTCAGAGTTGAATCTGTGCTGGCCAAAGCAGCTGGGGGCTCTGGAAGCTTCTGCAGGGCTGTGCCAAGTGCAGGGGCTGGGATACTGAAGAGCATGGTCTGGAGAAGAGGCTAATAGAGCAGGGGGCTCCTGTGCAGCAAGAGGGTGGGAAATGCAGTGCAGGCTGGATGGAGTAGAGTTTTTCATGGATGGGGGACAGTGGAGGAGGAGGAGAGGTTAGACAGGCAGGGAATTTGTGTGATCTCCTGCGAGATGAGCATCTGGGGAGGGAGGGGATCTCTCTGCTCAGCATGACCCTTGATTCCCAGTGCTCCAGCGGGCAGTAATCACTCTGTGGCTGAAGCTCTCCTCATCTTCCTGGAGGCTCTGCCAGAGCCTGTGATCTGCTATGAGCTGTACCAGCGGTGCCTGGAGGGGTCCCACAGCAGCCGGCTGTGCCGACAGGTGCAGGGCTGTGGTGACATGTGGGGCTGCTGCCAGCTCAGAGCAGGCCCTGCTCCCTGCCAGGGGGCTGGCAGTGGCTCTGGGAGAGTGGGCAGCTCTTCCAAAGAGACCCCAAGTGAGCCCTGTCTCACACTGAGCACACAGGGAACAGGGAGAGGCCGAGCCACCCCTGGTCCTGAGGGCTTGAGCACCTGCTCAGAGCTACAATTCCTGTTCTTCCATGGAGGGCTGTGCATGGCTCTTAACAGCTGGTGGGGCAACAGGCCAGGTCAAGCATGTCCCTGGGCAGAGGGGGAAGTTTTGGGGCAGTAAGAGCTGGAATCTGACTAGAAGCAAGCAGGAAGCAGCCACAGGGCAGTGGGGGCTTTTTCCTGGTGACACAGCTTTCTTGAAGCAGTGTCACCAGAAGCCACAGCCCACAATGTGCCATCAGCACTGGGCCGCAGCTATGGGTAAGTTGCTGTGGAGCCCGGAGTGTGCCACACATGCCCAGGCTGCAGCAGTGGGAGCTGGGAGAGCTTCCTGACACCGTTTCCTTTCAGGTGATCCTTCAGCTGCCGAGCTGCCACCGCAATGTGTTCCGGTACCTAATGTCCTTCCTGCGGGAGCTGCTCAGGTACTCAGAGGACAACAATGTCAGTGCCACCATGATCGGTGAGTGTCATTCCTCTGCAGCCCTCGCTCTATCCCAGCCTCTTCCTGTACCTCCCAAGGTCTTCGTTCCTCACCAGTGACTGATTTTACCTGCCTCCACAGCTGCCCTGTTCTCCAGCCTCCTCCTGCGCCCTCCACCCAACCTGATGGCCAAGCAGACCCAGCAGGACCGCCAGCGTGCCATCAACTTCCTTTACAGCTTCCTGCTCACCGGGGACGAAGAATGACTCGTGCCATGTGCCAAAGCCAGGCCCGTGCTCCAGCTGGGCCTCTCAGCTCCGAGGGGTAAAGGCTCGAAGCTCCCCAAGTGCCGTGTTTACAGTCGGAAGGGACGCGTTCCCCCTCCTCGCCATGCCGTACCCCACGCTGCAGAGGACCTGCACACTCATTGCACTGCCATCCACCTCTGGAGCCTCCGGCTTCCCCGTGGGAGCCAGGTGGATCTGTCGATACCCGAACACTGTACCAGCACCCATCATCCCATGGCAGTATCACTAGTTTGCCAGGTCACGCTTCTCTCTGTGTCACCCCCATCTGCCTAGAGCTGCTGTAGAGAAGGGTGGGGATGGCTGGTGCTCTTGGAGGCCGTGGTACACTGCATCCCTCCAAGTGCCAGGTACGTGTTTTGGTGCGTACACCGCCCCAGACTGCTGTGGGACATGTGCCACCCTCCACCACACAGCTGTGCCAGCCCTGATGCCATCACTGTGCTATGGACCGTGCTGACCCAGGAAGGCTGTTTGGACATTTGGCCTCTCCCTTCCCTCCCAGGACACTCAGGGCCTTGGCACACAAGTCTGTCCCTGCACCCTCCACTCCGACTTTCCTCTCCCTTCCCTGCCCCAGCTTCCCCCGAGGACACAGGATGGAGGGTGGCTCGCAGTGACCAGGGTCAGGCAGAGCCATGTGCTGCCCTCTGCTCCTGCTGGGCTGTCCTGTGCATCTTGAGCAGGATTGGACCACAGTCCCTCTAGCCCAGTCTACAGTGTAGGGGTAGGACAGACTGGGTCACAAGGTGCCACTAGATGGAGTCCATTTCCTTCCTGGGGTGCTAGCAGAGGGTGCAGGTTTTGGGGGGAGTGAAAGGAGCCTGAAATGCTCCTCAGGGGCCAGAGGAGCAGCTGGGGGGTGCTGTGCAGGGGTGCTGTAGTGCAAGGGTCACACAAAGCTGGCTGAGGGCACAGCCCTGGGGCTGGTGACTGAGGGTACAAGAGTGGCCTGTCCCACAGAAACACTAAGAGGCCTGTGGGGCCACGTGGCCTCAGGTGAGGAAGGCCAAAGCCAAGGGGAGGGGGTTGTGGTCACAGAGCCCCGCTGGTGCCTGGGCTTAGCCCAGGGTGTCATGTGGCCCTGTGGTCCCCAGGCACTGGCTGAGCTGCTGCAGGCTCCCCTCCCTTCTGCCTTTTTCTTATCCTTAAAATTTTTAAATTACATAATTTATTGGGAAACTGTTCGTTCCAAATAAACCTCCATTGTGCAAGGCCTGGGGCCTGTGCAGGGCACACCTGCCCTCCCTCACACAGCTCTGCACTGTCATGGAGCCCTGCCTGGAGCTCCAGGCTCACTCTGGGGCCTCTGAGGGCTGGGCTCTCCCCCAGGCACTCCAGGAGCGTGCTGGACACAGCTGGGGACAGTGGCAGAGCTGCTGGTACCTGCTGGTTGAGCTCCTGGTTGAGCTCCTGATGTGCTGACAATGCAGCCCAGTGCCACACCGGGATGGAGATGGCACTGGGTCTGGCCAGGTGCAGCAGGGTGCTGGTGCCTGTGTGTGGCACGTGGCTTTGGCAGCCCTGAGCAGTGATGCCTGTGGTGCCCAAGGCCCTGCTGGGCCTGCAAGGGGAGCAGTGGTGGAGAAAGCCTGCACGTCCTGCCACAGGAAATGGTGACCAGTGTCATCTCCATCTGCTTCCTGCCGGCTCCTTGGAAGCGGGGCTGTGCCTGGGCAGCTGCTCCTGTGCTGTCACAGAGGTGACCAGCGCTAGGTGCCGGCATTGTTCCCACGGCCACCGCATTCCTGCCACTGCCGGCGGAAATGCCGGAGCGAGAGGGAAGGTCTGATGCTCCCGAAATGCCAGAGCGAGAGGGAAGGTCTCATGCTCCCTGGGGATGGGACAAAGCCTGGGCCTGCCCATCCTCCTCCTCGGGAGGGCACAGAGATCCTTGTGGGGGACCCTGGAGGCTGTTGGGGTACAGCTCCAGAGGTCTCACTCATGCCCACCATGAACGTGGGCACTGAGGGATGCTGCTGGTGCCTCGGTGGTGGGGCTGGAGGAGCTGGTAGTGTCCCACAGCCACACTGAACATCCCTTGCCAGCCTTAGGTGGGCAGTGAGCTCTCTGTGTTCCCCCTAGGGACCGCCAGAGGTCCCCGAGGACCTTAGGGCTCCTACAACTGCTCAGCCCTCTCCCAGTGCCCTCGGCATCCCTCTTTCCCTGCTCAGTGAGCTGGGACCTGGCAGGCTCCAACCCTTGCCCTGCCAGGACAGACCCTGCTTGCACAGCAGGTGGGACAGGACTGCCCTGTGCCCCTCTGCCCATGTTCCCAGCACTGCCCCTGTGCACACTCTGCCCCTGCTTTGCAGTACAGGAGCTGTGGCACTTCTGTGGCACACGAGGCACAGGGAGCATGGCTGAGCTCGGCAGCTCCCACCTGACTGTGGGCAGCCAGCCAGACCAGGAAGAGCCAGAGATTCCTTAGGTCTCCTGGCCCAGAAGCCTTTTCCTCCTTCCAGGCTGGCCACAGCCCAGCCAGGAGGTCCTCCCTGGCCTCCTCCTTTCAGGCTGGTGCAGGAGGGCTGGGGTCAGGGCTCAGCTGTGCAGTCCCTGGCTGCAGCCCAAGCACTTGGGGCTGGGCGATGCCTGGGGGACGTGGGATGTTGCTGCCTGCTGGCACAGCCACGGCAGTTGCTCCAGGGGTCTACTGGGTCCCCCACTGCCAGTCCTGCCGAGGCAGGGCCCTCGCCGAATCCCTTGGGCAAGGTGCCTGCTGCTGCAGCTGGGGAGGCAAATCATGGGCATTGAGGGGTGGTTTGAAGTGCAGGGGAGAGCCCTCCCAGTTCAAACCAGTAGCAGCAGCGCTGTAGGCTTGCAATGGAAGAACGATAACCTCCCCAACATCCCAGAGCTGGAGACAAGTGGAGGGGGCTGTGGCTAGGGCACCATGTCCTGCCCCACTCCAGCTCTGGGAGGCTGCTGGGTCTGGAAAGCTGGGCATGAGGGCCAGGGCAGGACTGGGTAGGGAGTGGGCAACCCTTGCCCACCTGCCCAGACCATCATGGGGGCACTGGCAGTGACTCCTAGGGTGGCCGTGGAGCCAGAGGTGGGTGGCAGGGTCTCTCAGGGCAGCTGGCAGTGGGGACGTAGGGCAGCAGTGGCTCGCAGTGCCCCGCGGATGGCGGGGAGTTCGCAGTGTCCCGCGGGTGGCAGGGTTCGCAGTGTCCCGCGGGTGGC
>VWZV01005392.1:0-49165 GCA_013397155.1 Irena cyanogastra | reverse complement strand
ATTCCCCCCTCACAAACCCCAGCCCAACCCGCTCTTCCCAACCCGGGCCCCATCCTGGCCTACCTGTGGGATCCGGCTCCTCGCTTAGGAGCGGGACAGGGATCGGGATCCCCAGGCTGGGCTCTGTGGGGTGCCCGATCCCTTTTCCACCTTTTCCCCTTTCCCCAGGGTGACAAAGGCCCTGCAGGAGCCGCCGGCCCCCCGGTGAGTACCCAGCCCTCCCTTCCCGGGGATCCTGCTCCTTCCACAGGGCCCCGTTCCCACCCGATCCCACTTTTTCCCTTTTCCAGGGTGTCAAGGGCGAGCCTGGAGCCCCCGGTCCGGATGGGCCCCCAGGAAAACCGGGCATTGATGTGAGAACTGTCCCCTGTCCCCTCCTGGTGTCCCTGCCTGCGGGGTCACAGCAAACTGCTCCTGTCCCCAGCATCTGCCCCACATGAAAAAGTGTCCAAATCCCTTTGTGCAGGAGCTGAAAGCACCTGGGGGATCCCAAATGAGCTCGGGAAGAGCTTTTGTCACCCCTTCCCACCTTGGGAATCCCAGCAGAGCTTCTGCCACCCCTTCCCACCTTGGGAATCCCAGCAGAGCTCCTCTTGTTTCCTCCAGAATAGATCTGAAGCAATTCTGTGTCTCCCACCGTCCCCACTTCCTTGACACCTGTAAGGTGGCACCAGGTGACTTTGCCACTGTCCCCTCCTTGGCACAGCCTGGCCGAGGTGGTGGCAGGAAGGGGACAGAGCTGCCACCTCACTCTGCCTGTCCCCAGGTCCCCTGGGTGGGGTCTCAGGGGTGTGTGATGGGTGCCTGAGGAGGTTTGGGTGGGTTTTATCCCATCCCAGGGATAAAACCGGGATCAGGGACGGGTGGAGCTCCCCAGTGTCCCTGCCCAGGGTGTGAGGGTCCCTGCAGGGTGTCCCTGTGCTGTGAAATTCCACCCTTGGCCCCTCCGGATGGATTCAACCCAGCAAAAATTTCTGGCTGGAGAGCAGGAGGAATGGGAATAAGTCGCTGTATCTCTTCCCTTGCAGGGCCTGACAGGAGCAAAAGGGGAGCCAGGACCCATTGGCAGGCCAGGAATTAAAGTGAGTGAGTGAGGGGCAGCCCTGGGCTCCCTCATTGCCAGGCTCCCTCATTCCCAAATTCCCACCTTCCCAAGCTCCTTCATTCCCAAATTCCCATCTTCCCAAAATCGCACCTTCCCAAGCTCCTTCATTCCCAAATTCTCACCTTCCCAAATTTCCACCTTTCCAAGTTCCCACCTTCCCAGGCTCCTCCCTTCACCCCAGCCCCATCCTGGCCCCATCCCTGTCACTCTGGAAGGGATCCATGGATGCAGGAACCGCCTGCTGGAGTTTCTGGCCCTGAGGCTGCATCCAGGGAGGGGGAATTGGAGCAGCTGCCAGAGCAGATCCTCCTTTTCCAGCTCCTGACTCTCCTCTTGTGTCCTGGCAGGGCCAGCCCGGACTCCCAGGGCCACCAGGGCTACCTGTGAGTATCTGCTGCTCCCATGGGTGGGGTGGGCACCCCCCTGCTCCATCCTTGCTGGTGGGGTGGGAATCGCCCTCCTCGGGGCAGGAATTCCGGAGGATTTGGGGAATTTGAACCAATTGTAGTTTTCTTTTTGTCGCAGGGTCCTTCACTGCCAGGACCGCCTGTAAGTGCCACAGTGGGGCTGGGATGGGTGGCCTGGGGTCCTGCTTGGAATTGTGCAGGAGGAGCTCAAACCTCAGCACCCCCAGAGGGGAGGAATCAGGAAGGGACCTCTCTGATTCCGTGAATTTCTCTCCCTTCTCCCTAAGGGCCTTCCAGGCCAGGTTGGAATTCCCGGGGAGATCGGAGTGCTGGGACCCAAGGTGAGGAGTGAGGAGGGGACACGGACACACCGCCCCTCCTTCCACCAGGAGCTGCCCCTCAGGGCTCCTGGGATCATCAGGGATGATCCTGAAACATTGGAATGGAGGTTCCCCTGGTGCTACCACCCTGGGGATGTCACCATTCCTGCTGGGACATCGCCCTGGTGCCACCACCCTGGGGATGTCCCCGTTCCTGCTGGGACATCCTGGCTCTCGGGGTCTCCACCTCTCCTCCTCATCCCAAATTCTCCTTTCCTGGCCTTCTCTCCTAGGGTGACCCTGGACCCGATGGCCCGAGGGGTCCCCCAGGCCCTCCAGGGAAACCTGTAAGTATCCCCCAGGCACCTCCAGGAGGGAGAAGCCTCCCCAGGCTCATCCCAGGGATTGGGGTTGGAATTCAGGCTCTGGATCTCACCTCCCACCCCATTCCTTGCTCCCTTGCTCCTGTAAATCCATCCTGATGTAAAATCCTGGAATGCTGATGGTTTCCTCCCCTGCAGGGCCTCCCAGGACACCTCCAAGGCGTGGAAGGCAGCGCTGATTTCCTGGTGAGAGCTGCCATGACCCTGTCCCCTGCTGTGACCAGGGTGTCCCACGTGGAGCAGGACCCTCCCTCCCTCTCCTCCCAGTCTTCTCCAGGTCATTCCCAACTCATCCTTGTCCTTCCTCTCCTCCCAGTGCCCCACCAGCTGCCCCCCAGGTCCCAAGGGCCCCCAGGGACTGCAGGGACTGAAGGTAAGGAAGTCTTGGAGCTGCTTTGTGGGGGGAAAATGGGAATTGTCACCTCCAGGATGTGGTGGAGTGAAGGATCCTTCTCTGGGATCTCTGGAGCACCAGGACAGGGAGGCCTGGAGGAAAAGGTGCTGTGGGAAAGGTCCCTGTGGGTGCCCAGCCCCTTCCTGGGGGTGGCACCCTGTGCCAAGGCCCCAACCCCAGCTCAGGACGTCACTTGTGGGATTCTGAACCCCCCCAATGTCCCCAGTGGGATTTTGAGTCCCATCCCCCAGGGTGGGATGTGGTGGCAGGGTGGCTCTGTGAGATGTGGCCACCGGGGAAGCTTTGCCAGGGATTTTCCTCACGGATTTCCTCTCCCCACTCAGGGACACAGAGGCCGCCCCGGCGCCCTCGGAGAGCCCGGCAAGCAGGGAGAGCCGGTGAGTGTTCCAGCAGGATCTCAGCAGGATCCCAAAAGGATCTGAGCAGGATCCCAACCAGATCCCAGCAGGATCCCAAAAATATCCCAGCAGAATCCCTTCAGGATCTCAGCAGGATCCCAAAGTATCTCAATCAGATCCCAGCAGGATCCCAACCAGATCCCAGCAGGATCCCAAAAGGATCTCAGCTGGATCTCAGCTGGATCCAGGTGTGGCTGTCCCTGTGGGGCTGGACCCAGGGAAGGAGTTTTGGGAAGGGAGGAAAGAGGGAAACGGGAAACATGGGAATGGGAGACCAGGGTGGCCTTCCCAGGGTGGCTTCCTGGGCAGGGTCACCTGTCCCCATCCCCAGAGAGTGCCAGGTGGGGGCTGTGGTGTCCCCAGGGTGCTTTGTGTCCCCTCTCCCTCCAACATTCCCTTTTCTCTCCATTCCCAGGGCCCCAAGGGGGACGTTGGAGCCTCTGGAGAACAAGGAGTTCCAGGCCCTCCGGTAAATCCTTTCTTCCTCTTCTCCTCTGTCCCCCAAGAGCTGCAGGAACTGGGGTTGGCCTCTTTGTCCTTGTCCCCAGACACCAGGGAGGTGACACCAACATGTCCCCACTCCCAGCACTGGGACTGAAGCAAAGCCTCCATCCCATCCCTCTCCCAGCCATGGATGGCATCACCTCTCCCTCTGGGTTGTTCCCAGGGATAATTAGGATAAATCCCTGCTGTCCCCTGAGTCCCCCTTGCCCCGGGGGGAATTAAAGCCACAGGAATTCTCAGAGCACTTTGAAGATGAAATGCAATTACTGGGCTGAGCCCTCCACGCCAGGAAAGGGCAAAACTGCTTTGAAGCCAAGGGCTCTGGCCCAGGGAAGTGGCTGCAGTTTGGAGTTATGGAACTGACAGCTGGAAAAGCACCTGCTGGGGGGCTCTGGAATTAGCAGGGACTGGAATTCCTCATGTTTGCCAAAGCAGGATTCCCAGTGTCAGGTTTTGCTGTAATTGCTGCTTCCCCTGGGCTGCTCCCAGGGTTTTTTTTCCAGCTAAATTGACTCTGGTTTGCTTTCTGCAGGGACCTCAGGGCCTCAGGGGGTATCCTGGCATGGCAGGACCCAAGGGTGAGACGGTGAGTGGGGTGGCATCCCCTGGCTCTGGGCTCCAGATCCCACAGAGATCATTCCCAGCAGCATCCCTCCACGCTGGGCCATCTTGAGGATTCAAGGAAGGATTGGGGTGGGAATTGACCTTTCCTTGCTCTCTCCCCAGGGTCCTGCTGGCTACAAGGGCATGGTCGGGAGCATCGGAGCCGCCGGGCGGCCGGTGGGTGCCCTCAGCCCTGCGTGCTCTGGGATCCCTCTTTCCCCTGCTCAACCCTTGTTCTCCTCTCCTCCAGGGCAGGGAAGGCCCCAAGGGACCGCCTGGGGACCCTGGTGACAAGGGAGAAACAGTAGGTGACCCTGCAGTGCCAGTGTCCCTTTTTCCCCAGCTTGGCACTGGTCCCACATGGAAAGGGATCTCGAGGGGCGTCTCCGTCTCCCAGCTCTGTCCCCTGCACCAGCAGGACACTGACACTTGTCCCCTCCTGCTCTAGGGTGGCCGTGGCATCAGGGGACCCCAGGGTGACATCGGCCCCAAGGGGGAGAATGTGAGTACAGCTGGTGGCACCTGTGCCCTGCCTGGGCACGAGCCCCTTGTCCCTGGCTGTGCCACCGCCTGTCCTTGTCCCCTCCAGCACTGACCTGGAATGTTCCTTTCCCTCCCCGGTTTTTTTGTCCCTACCGTGAGCCTTTGAGTCCCTTTGAGGTGTGCCATGAGTGACTCTTCCCCCTTTCCAGGGTCTCCCGGGCATCGATGGCAAGGATGGCACCCCAGGCATCCCAGGAGTGAAGGTGAGAGAGCTGGCACAGGGACTGCCACCCGCTGGGGACAACGGGAGTGGCAAAGGGAACAACGTCCCTTGGCATGGCAACTCCTGGCCACGGGCTCAGTGCCTGCCTTGGGCACGAGTCCCTTGCCACCTGTGGGTGGTGACACCCCCTCTGTCCCTCGCAGGGTGGCACAGGACAGGCCGGACGCCCGGGAACGCCGGGACACCGGGGACAAGCTGTGAGTGCAGGACCCCCCAGCCTGTCCCCTGAGGGGTGACACTCCTCTGCCAGGGGTGCCAGGGCCAGCACCCTGCGGGGACACTGAGCTGTGCCAAGGGGTGACACCCTGAGCCAGGGCCAGCCCCCTGAGGGGACACTGAGCTGTGCCCAGGGGTGACACCCTGAGCCAGGGCCAGCCCCCTGAGGGGACACTGAGCTGTGCCCAGGGGTGGCACCCTGAGCCAGGGCCAGCCCCCTGAGGGGACACTGAGCTGTGCCCAGGGGTTGATCCCGGCTTTGTTTCCTTAGGGATTGCCGGGCCAGCCGGGAAGCAAAGGTGGCCCAGGTGACAAGGTGGGTGACACCTCTGAGCATCCACCCCGCGGCTCTTGTCCCCTCCCTGTCCCCGCTGTCCCCTCTGACCCGCCTCTCTGTCCCTTCACAGGGTGAGCCGGGTGCTCGGGGCCACCCCGGTGTCACCGGTGCCCCAGGGCAGCTTGTAAGTACCGAGATGTCCCCGTGTCGCTCGTGGCGACAAGGACAGAGCCAGCCCTCCCCCGGGGAAGGACGAGGAGCACACCACGCCGGTGAATCCCATCTCTTGTGGGATTTTCTCTCCCATTTTTAGGGCGAGCCCGGACCTCGGGGTGAGCAGGGCCCGCAGGGTGTCCCCGGGCCGAAGGTGAGCTGGGGACACCGCGGGGGTGTGGCCGTGCCAGGGGGGCTGGCCCTGACTCCGCTCCTTTCCCGGCTGTCCGCAGGGTGACAGGGGCGAGCGTGGCCTCGTGGGTCCCCCCGGCGAGCAGGGCAGAGCGGTGAGTTGTCCCCAAAGCCGGTGAATTGTCCCCAAAGCCGGGCTGGGACATGGGGAATGCTCTGAGTTGTTCCCAAAGCCGGGCTGGGACATGGGGAATGCTCTGAGTTGTCCCCAAAGCCGGGCTGGGACATGGGGAATGCTCTGAGTTGTCCCCAAAGCCACTCTGGGACATGGAGGATGCTCTAAGCTGTCCCTAAATCCAGTGAGTTTTCCCCAAAGCCGGTGAATTGTCCCCAGAGCCAGGCTGGGAGAAGGGGCATGCTCTGAATTGTCCCCAAATCCAGGCTGGGACACAGGACACACTCTGAGTTGTCCCCAAATCCAGGCTGGCACACAGGACACACTCTCAGTTGTCCCCAAATCCAGGCTGGCACACAGGACATGCTCTGAGTTGTCCCCAAATCCAGGCTGGCACACAGGGGAAGCTCAGCCCCGGGATGGGGGATTCCAAGGCTGGATTTGGGATCAGCAGGACCCAGCCAGCCCTCCCACTTTGATCCCAAGGTCAATCCCATGCCCCTCCTGCTGCTGAGGGATTAGGGAACAGCTCAGGGATTAATGGGATCCCAGCTGGGACAGGAATTTCCTCCCAGCCCAGCCCCTCTCCAGAGCTTTCCTGCACTGGACAAACAGCCCAAAATCTGATTTTTGGGGCTTTTCCTGGGGACAGGCATCCATCCCTGGAAGGTCACTGCTCTTGGCGTGGCTTCTCCATGGTTTTGTGGCCTGTCCCCCCTCAGAGCTGGGATTTAGGGAAGGTTGGGATCAGCTGAAGGATGGGGAGCCTGTGCACCTCCCTTGGGGACAATTCCCTGATGGGTAAAGGTTTTTCTGTTGTCTCCTCTCACTCTTTTCCCCATATTCCTTGGATTTCCAGGGGCCAAAGGGAGAGCAGGGCCCACCAGGCATCCCAGGACCCCAAGGCTTGCCTGGAGTCAAAGGAGACAAGGTGACAGCCCTGGGGACAGCAGGGTGGCTTCTCAAGGACACTGCTCTGAGCTGGGCTGATCCCACTTTTCCTTTTCCAGGGCTCTCCAGGGAAAACTGGCCCCAAAGGCAGCACTGTGAGTACATCCCAGGCTGTGGCAGGGGTTTAACTGAGCTGGGTTTAACACTGCTCTAGGCACCTTCTCCATGAATTCCTCCCTCATCCCAGGGTGGGGGCTGACTTTGGGAATGTTCCCTTCTCTCCTTGCCTTTCCTTTAGGGAGATCCGGGCGTGCACGGCCTGGCAGGGCTCAAGGGAGAGAAGGTGAGTGCTTCCAGATGATTCCTGGGAATGCTGGGGGATCCCAGCCCCATCCCTGAATTCCTGCTGTCTCCTCATGGCCTGTCCCGTGTCCTCTGTCCCCAGGGGGAGTCAGGAGAGCCAGGACCCAAGGGACAGGTGAGTGAGGGGGGGTTGGGACCGAGGGGCCCCCACGGCTCGGGAGGATTTGTGGGATCCTCAGCTGGGATGGATCCTCCTGGCTGAGGGAATATTTTCCCTGGAGATGGGGGCCAGTGACCACGATCAGTCCTGGATTCAGGCTCAGCTCCTCTTTGGGGTTAAACCCTGGATTCAAGCTCAGCTTCTGGGCCCAGCACCAGATTCAAGTTCAGCCCCAGTTTTTGGGATCCAACCCTGGGTTCAGCCCCAGCCTCGTTTGGGATCTAGCCCCAGCCCAAATTTTTGAGATCCAGCTCTGGATTCAGCCTCAGCCCAAATCTTTGGGATCCAGATCTAGATTCAAACCCTGCAGTGCCAGTGTCCCTTTTTCCCCAGCTTGAGCCCCCGCCCCGTTTGGGATCCAGCCCTGCCTGTGGGTTTTGGGAGGTTTTGGGCTCTCCCGCCGTGCTCAGCCCAGGCTGAGCCCCTCATGCCCTCTCTCTCCATCCCTCCTGCAGCAAGGCATCCAGGGAGACCTCGGCTTTCCCGGCCCCTCGGGGGATGCGGGAGCGCCGGGAGTTCGGGGCTACCCCGGCCCGCCCGGCCCGCGGGGGCTGGTGGGGGAGCGCGGGGTGCCGGGAATGCCGGGCCCGCGGGGCACAGCCGTGAGTATCCCGATCCCTCACCGTGACTATCCCGATCCCACAGCCCTCCTCAGCTGCTCCAGCTCTGCAGGAATTCCCTCCCTTCCCACCCAATCCCTCTGGGAACCAGCTGCTGTTCCACTCAGGAGCTGGGATCCCCCCTTCCTGGAGAGGAATTCTGTCTTTGCCACTGTGTATGGCACCCAAAAAACATCCCTATATAACCAGCTGGCAGCAGGGATTTGCAGGGTTGGGATTTTTCCCTAAAATCCTCATTTTGGGCTCCAGTGCCACGAGCGGGATGCACGGAGCAAGTGGAGCATGGAGCATTTGCACTGGGACAGAGCGGGGAGGAGCAGGGTGGGGAGGGGGCCTGGGATGCAGGGAGGGGATCGGGGTTGGGATTTGGGCTGGGGACGGCTCTGGGGGGGGACAGAAGGAGGGAAATTCCCTTCCTGCAGGGCCGGGACGCTGGGGACCAGCACATCGTGGACGTGGTGCTGAAGATGCTGCAAGGTGAGGGCAGAGCAGGGCCACCACATCCCATGGATCCCATCCAAGAGATTCCTTCCCATGGATCCTGGAGATCCCCATCCCATGGATCCCACCCCATGGATCCCATAGATCCCTTTCCAGGGATCCCATCCTATGGATCCCATCCAAGAGATTCCTTCCCATGGATCCCAGAGATCCCCATCCCATGGATCCCACCCCATGGATCCCATAGATCCCTTCCCATGCATCCCACCCCATGGATCCCATCCAATAGATTCCCTCCCATGGATCCCGGAGATCCCCATCCCATGGATCCCACCCCATGGATCCCTTCCCATGGATCCAGTAGATCCCTTCCTATGCATCCTGCCCCATGGATCCCATCCCATGGGTCCCACCCCATGGATGCCTTCTCTTGGATCCCACCCCATGGATCCCATAGATCCCTTTCCAGGGATCCCATCCTATGGATCCCATCCAAGAGATTCCTTCCCATGGATCCCAGAGATCCCCATCCCATGGATCCCATAGATCCCTTCCCATGCATCCCACCCCATGGATCCCATCCAATAGATTCCCTCCCATGGATCCCGGAGATCCCCATCCCATGGATCCTGCCCCATGGATCCCTTCCCATGGATCCAGTAGATCCCTTCCTATGCATCCTGCCCCATGGATCCCATCCCATGGGTCCCACCCCATGGATGCCTTCTCTTGGATCCCACCCCATGGATCCCATGGGTCCCTTCCCATAGATCCCACAGATCCCACCCCGTGGATCCCATGGGTCTCTTCTCATAGATCCCACCCCGTGGATCCCATGGGTCCCTTCCCATAGATCCCACCCCATGGATCCCATGGGTCCCTTCCCATAGATCTCACAGATCCCACCCCGTGGATCCCATCCCATCCCATCCCCTCTCTGCCCCACAGAGCAGCTGGCAGAGGTGGCCGTGAGTGCCAAGCGAGCTGCCCTGGGTGGGGTCGGGGCCATGGGACCCCCCGGCCCCCCCGGGCCCCCAGGGCCACCCGGTGAGCAGGGTCCCCACGGCCCCATGGGACCCCGAGGTGTCCCCGGAATCCTGGGAGCCGCCGGGCAGATCGGGAATGTCGGACCCAAAGGTGGGTGGTGGTGGCACGGTGCCAGGTAAAACCCTCCTGGGGGTGGCAGTGCCACGCTTGTCCCCGTCCCTGGCCTCCCATCCGGGGTTTCCATGGATTCCTTCCCTCCCTTTTGTACCCACAGGGAAGAGAGGAGAGAAGGGCGAGCAGGGAGAAGTTGGTCGTGGCCACCCGGGAATGCCGGGTCCTCCAGGGATCCCAGGTGAGACCAGGTGTCCCCAGCACTGACACGGCCAAGTGGCCTTTGTCACCTTGGGGTGATGAGCCCAGCAGTGGCTGGGGACCTTCTGATCCATCCCATAAAGACTGTCTGGGTTCATCCCACAAAACCTCAGCTTCATCCCACAGAACCTGCCTGGGTTCATCCTGTAAATGTGCTCAGGTTTATCCCACAAAACCTGCCCAGGATCCTCCCACAAAACCTGCACAGGTTCATCCTATAAATGTGCTCAGGTTTATCCCACAAAATTTGCACAGGCCCATCCTGTAAATCTGCCCAAAAAAATGTTCATCCCACAAAACCCGAACAGTCTCATCCCCACAAAAGCTGCCCGAGTTCATCCCATAAAACCTGCACAAGCTCATCCCACAAAACCTGCCCAGGAACATCCCATAAATTTTCCCGGATTCATCCCACAAAACCTGCCCAGGTTTATCCTGCAAATTTCCCCAGATTCATCCCACTAAACCTGCCTAGGGCTCATCCCACAAATCTCCCACCTGCATCTTCCTCCTCCCTGCCGCCTCTTTCCCTGTCTCTGGCATCGCCCTGCCCGCACCCCGCCCCATCCCCAGCAGATCGCAGTTTTTGGGGGGGTTCCCACAAACCCCAATCCCTATTCCCCGTACTCTCAGCACCCCGACCACCCCCTGCCCTTCCCGTTCCAGGTCTGCCGGGCATCCCTGGGCACGCCGTGGATGGCAAGGCGGGCGAGCGGGGCCCGCCGGGCTCTCCGGGCGCGGCGGGGCGGCCGGGCTCGCCGGGACCCGCGGGATTCCCGGGATTCTGCGAGCCCGCCGCCTGCCTGGGAGCCTCGGCGTACGCGGCCGCGCGTCTGACCGAGCCGGGGAGCATCAAGGGCCCCCCGTACTGAGGGATTCCTACCGAAAAATCCCTTCCCAAAGCCGCCACCAACGCCGCGATTCCGTGGGGAGCAGCTCCCGCGCTTTCCCGGTTCTTGGGAATGCCGGGATGAGGGTGGGCGCAGGGAAAAGGCAGCCCTAAAAAGGGAATTTTTGGGATAAAGGGTGTTTTCAACACCTCAAATCTTGTTTTCGTTTGTGGGGTTTCAAATCTGCTCCCTGTGCCCTTTCCCCCCTAAAAAAAGAATTGAAATAAAAATAGATTTATCAACCCCTCTCCCTGTGATGTTTGAAGGAGCTCGTGGAAACTCCCTTTTTATCCTTCCCTTTTTCAACCTTTCTTTTTTAAATTGGAATTTTTCAAGCCCCCTGCCAAAATCATGGTTTGATTATTTAAGTGAATTCCCAGCTCCGACTTGGTCGCTCCCAGAGCTGTAAATCTTTGTAAAATAGAGATAAAAATAGGGATATTTTGTAACTGTGATGAGGAAAACACCAACTTTTGGAAAAAAATGGACAATAAAACCAAGCTGGATTCTTAATAACTGGAATGATGTGTGGATTTCTTTGGATCAATGCAAGGCCATGGTGGGGTGCAGATATTTTAGGGTTGAAGTTGGGGATTGGGATGAAGTTGGGAAGAGGGATGAAGTCCTTCATCCCATAAGGAAACCGCTTGGATGGCATTCCAGAGAGATCGAAACCCAAATGTGGAGATGGAACAGCTGGAAAACATCCAAACCTGTCCCAAATCCCCAAAATCCCTTCGGGGAGAGGGGAAGGAACAGCCTGGCTGAGCTTCCCTTTCCGGGAGGATTCATCCCCATCCTTTTCCCTGAATTCCCGAGGAATTCCCGTTGAATTCCCATTGCCCGACCCCTCCGGGGAATCCCGCTCCAGCTGTGCCGCACATCTGGGGCACATCCCGGCTTTTCCTGGCTTTTTTCCCCACGAGAGGGAGCTGCCAGCCCGTGGAATCCGCGCTCCCAGCCTGGGATATTCCCGATAAACGCGGCTTTCCCTCTGGAAGGGGCTGGAGCATCCCCCGGGACCGGGCTGAGCTCCCAGCTTGTCTTTGGGGTGAAAAGGGGGAATTCCCTCCCTTTGTCCCCTTCCCCTTTTGGGGCGGACACGGAAGGGCTGGAAGGGGGGATCAGGAGCTGAGTTTGGGTCCTGGAGCAGGGGAAAGCCAATTCCAGGAGGGATCAGGGGCTGAGTTTGGGTCCTGGAGCAGGGAAAAGCCAATTCCAGGTGGGATCAGGGGCTGAGTTTGCGTCCTGGAGCAGGGAAAAGCCAATTCCAGGTGGGATCAGGGGCTGAGTTTGCGTCCTGGAGCAGGGAAAAGCCAATTCCAGGTGGGATCAGGGGCTGAGTTTTGGTCCTGGAGCAGGGAAAAGCCAATTCCAGGAAGGATCAGGGGCCGAGTTTGGGTCCTGGAGCAGGGAAAAGCCAATTCCAGGAGGGATCAGGAGCTGAGCTCAGGTCCTGGAGCAGGGAAAAGCCATTCCCAGGACAGACCAGGAAAAGCTCTGCTGTGCCTGTGGAGCATCCTGGGCATCCAGAAGAATCCAGGAACCCTGGGGAGCTCCTCGGTCCTGCACTCAGCACATCCCGGGATAGGATGGGATGGGATGGATGACCTCCAGCACATCCAGGGACGCTGGATCCAGCTGATCCCGCCGCTTCCAGAGCCAGCACAGCTTCCCAAAAATTGCCGAGGGCAGCACTGAGGGAGCTGTGCCCTGGCGAGGAGCGGCTTTAACTTTCCTGATCCATCCCGGGAGGCGCCGGGAGCCGGGAATCCAGAGCCTGGCAGAGCCGGCGTCTGGGAAGACTAAAAAGATCGGGAATTAATTAAAATTCCGGGAAGCAGCTGTCTGGAGCTCCTGCCTCCCTCTCTCTCCCACCTGCTCGTGGATTCTCCTGGGAGCCAGCCCAGTCCTTGTCACCTCGGCTGATCCCTGCTCCCAGACATCCAAACCTCAAGATCCAAACCGGGATTCTTTTCCAAGCAAAAACCAGGCGGAATCTTTCCAGATTATTCCAAGGGCTTAAGGAATCTGCTCCCACAGCCACAAAATGCCCGGGAATGCCGCGGGGAGGAATTCAGCGTCCTGCCTGCCTCGGGTGGGATGGGAAAGGCGAAAGGGAAGAAGGGAAAGGGAATCGAGGAATCCCTTTGGGATTGCACCAGCTCCTCCTCCAGACCTGAGCTTCCCTCTGCTTCCCAGCTCCTTGGAAAGCTGTGGGAAAAGAAAGGAAAAATCGGGACAAACGATAGCCTGGAATAATTAAATTAAATTAAATGGGCAGGGACACCTTCTGCTATCCCAGGTTGTTCCAACCTGGCCGTGGACACTTCCAGGGATGTGGCAGCCTCAGCTCCCCTGGGAAATCCATCCCAGCTCCTTCCCACCCTCCCAGGGAGGAATTTTTCCCCCAAAATCCCACCTAAAGCTCCCTTTTCCCCAAAAGGCGCCGTGTCCCCCTCGTTACCCACCGGGCCCATCCTTGGGGACATTGCCGTGGCCATGAATAATTCAGGAATACCAGGAAAGTTTCCCGGAGCTGATGAGCCCAAATCACCTGGAGGAGGTGAAGATGAGCTAATCACCGTTTGTTCTCTCTCTCGATAGCTGATTAACCGCTAATTAGAATATTAAACAAGGGCTTAAATATGTAAATGAGCAGCTGAGGACGGAGTTCGCTATTGGAGGCGCCATAAAATTCCTTATTTTTATTCTTGGACTATTAAACTTGATGATTAAACTTATAAACTTGATGGTTTCGGGGTTGGTTTTTTTTTTTCTTCCTAAAAAGAAGGATTTGTTTTTAAAGTGGCTCGTTCTGCTGGAATGTTGTAGGAGCTGGGATAAATTAATCCCAAACTCCACCAAAACACCGGGAATGCTGCTCCCAGCCCCGCAGACAGGATGCCCAAAGTTCAGGAAGCTTCTCCAGGAAAAAAAAAAGGGGGCAAATTTTGTATGCTCTGCCCAAAACAGCTCCGAGATTCCTGCAGAGAGGGAATGGGGAGTCACAGGGAATTAACTTCCACCCATTTCCATGGAATTGGCTGCGGGAACGAGGCCGGGAAACCCTGAGAGCCCAGGTTAAAGGTGGGGAAGGGCAGGACCGGCCTGGCAGTGACAGGAGGGGACAGAGGTGTCGCACACGGGGGTGGCACCCAGGCAGAAAACAGGGCTGGAAAGCGCGGGAATCATGGAATTGTGAGGGTGGGAAAAGACCTCCAGGATCATCAAACCCAACCTCCCGTGGAGGCCAGGGATGCTGCAGGTGGGAGGAGGGCTGGGGAACCCTTGGAGACGTGGCTGGGATGTTGGATCCGCTCCCTGGACCCAAACCTGACCCCAGACCCCACCCCAGGTGTCCCTGCAGGGAATTCCTGGCACAATCCTCCCGGGATGGGCAGCAGGGAGCAGCTGCCTCCTGTCTGTAAACGAAATATTAATTAGGCCCCTTAATGAGGGTTTGTTGTGGCGTTAATTAACCCCCGGGGCTCGGCAGAGTCTGGGGGGCTCAGCCCCAGCACACCCGAGGAATTCCCAAAAAAAAAAACAAACAACCAATTCCCAAAATTCCTGCTGTCATTTTCCCCGCCTTGCCCTCCCATCCTGGCAGCTGTCCCTGCTCCGGTCACCTCCCCTGGCTGCCAAAATTTGGGATGTGAGATCCTTAAACCTCTCTCTGCTGCCAGCACCGTTTTGTTCCCATCTGTTTTCCAAGGGTTTTTCCAAAGGAGCTCAGCCCAGCCCGGCTCGGTCCCGAACCTTTCCTTAGGAGCAGCAAATCCGAGAATTCCAGAGGGGTTTGGGATGGGAGGGACCTGAGGATCGTCCTGCCAGGGGACAGCTGCCACCCTCCCAGCTGAGAGGAACAATGGATTTGTCTTTACAAACAAACTCGGGGTCTGCAGGTGGGTAAAACCAGCACCGAGAGATAAAAGAAACAATGGGAAGGATTCCCCTGGAAATGGAATAATAATGGAAATAATGGAATAATAAATGGCAAAAAAAAAAGGGAATAATATAAAAAAATAATATATGGAAATAATGGAATAATAAATGGAAAAAATATATGGAACAATATAAAAAATAATATATGGAAATAATGGAACAATAAATGGAAAAATATATGGAACAATATAAAAAATAATATATGGAAATAGTGGAATAATAAATGAAAAAATATATGGAATAATATTAAAAATAATATATGGAAATAATGGAATAATAAATGGAAAAAATAATACATAGAACAATATAAAAAATAATGTATGGAAATAATGGAATAATAAATGAAAAAAAAATTTATTTGCCTTTCACAAATTTGCCTTTTTGTGGGATTTTCTGACGGAACCACAGAATTTCCTCACCTGGAGTTTCCAGCCAGGAAAAACCCTGGAGGAGCTGAGCTCCGGATCCTCCTCTCCCCATCCCTGAGTGCGGCTGTGGGAGCTCGCCCCTAAAAGCGCCCGGGCCGCGGAATTAATGAGGTGTTAATGAGTGAGGAGCCTCATTAAAGAACCGAACTGCGGCTGCCCGGGCCGAGCTGAGGCCGATTAGCGATGCAAATTCATCCTGAGCGCTCTGCTTCCTCCTGCCAGCGCTCCCAGCTGCTCTGCCCGCTTTTATTCCCCAAAAATCTCCCGCTGGATGCTCCGGCTCCTGCCCGCCGCTCCCTCCCGGTTCTTTTCCCTCTGAAGATTCCCAGTGTTGCTCTCTCCTTGGTTTTATCCCCCAAAAATGCTCGGTGGATGCTCCAGGTCTCTCTCCCTGGTTTCTTTTCCCCTAAAAAATTCCCGGTGGATTCCAGCTCGCTCTCCCGTTTTCCCTGCTGCTCTCTCCCTGATTTTTTTCCCTCTGAAGATCCCCTGTGTTGCTCTGTCCTTGATTTTTTTCCCCGAAAAGATTCCCGGTGGATGTTCCAGTTCTCTCTCCCATTTTCCCTGCTGCTCTCTCCCTGGTTTTTTCCCTATGTTCCAGTTCTCTCTCCCATCCAGCTCTCTCTCCCTGATTTTTTTTCTGCTCTCTCCCTGATTTCTTTTCCCCTAAAAAATTCCCGGTGGATTCCAGCTCGCTCTCCCATTTTCCCTGCTGCTCTCTCCCTGATTTTTTTCCCTCTGAAGATTCCCAGTGTTGCTCTCTCCTCGGTTTTTTCCCCAAAAAATGCTCGGTGGATGCTCCAGCTGCTCTCTCCCTGATTTTTCCCCTTAAAGATTCCCGGTGGATGCTCCAGCTCTCTCTCTCTGATTTTTTTTTCCCCCTAAAAAGTTCCCGGTAGATGTTCCAGCTCTCTCTCCCTGATTTTTTTTCTGCTCTCTCCCTGATTTCTTTTCCCCTAAAAAATTCCCGGTGGATGTTCCAGCTCTCTCTCTCATTTTCCTGCTGCTCTCTCCCTGATTTTTTCCTCCTGAAGATTCCCAGTGTTGCTCTCTCCTCGGTTTTTTCCCCAAAAAATGCTCGGTGGATGCTCCAGCTGCTCTCTCCCTGATTTTTTCCTCCTGAAGATTCCCAGTGTTGCTCTCTCCTCGGTTTTTTCCCCAAAAAATGCTCGGTGGATGCTCCAGCTGCTCTCTCCCTGATTTTTTCCTCCTGAAGATTCCCAGTGTTGCTCTCTCCTCGGTTTTTTCCCCAAAAAATGCTCGGTGGATGCTCCAGCTGCTCTCTCCCTGATTTTTTCCTCCTGAAGATTCCCAGTGTTGCTCTCTCCTTGTTTTTTCCCCTTAAAAAATTCCCGGTTAATGTTCCAGCTCTCTCTCCCCCTGATTTTTTTTCCCCTAAAAAATTCCCAGTGGATTCCAGCTCGCTCTCCCATTTTCCCTGCTCCTCTCTCCTTTTTTTTCCCCCTAAAAGATTCCCGGTGGATGTTCCAGCTCTCTCTCTCATTTTCCTGCTGCTCTCTCCCTGATTTTTTCCTTCTGAAGATTCCCAGTGTTGCTCTCTCCCTGATTTTTTTCCCCTAAAAAGTTTCCGATGGATTCCAGCTCTCTCTCCCATTTTCCTTGCTGCTCTCTCCCTGTTTTTTTTCCCTCTGAAGATTCCCAGTGTTTTCTCTCCCTGTTTTTTTTCCCCCCAAAAACGCACGGTGGAATCTCCATCTCTCCCAGTGTCCTTGATGGTCCCTCCCTGGCTTTTCCCCCCAAAAAAATTCCCAGTGGATGCTCCAGCTGCTCTCTGCCAGTTTTATTCTCCCCAAAAATTCCCGGTGGATGCTCCAGCTCCGTGGATTTTTTTTTTCCTGGTGGATATTTCGCTGCTCTCTCCCTGAAAATCCCGGGATAAACCTTTTGGAATTCTCACACACACAAAAAAAACCAAACAAAAACCCCCCAAAAAACAAAAAAACCCACCCCAAAACCAACCAAAAAAAAAAAAAGAAAAAAAAGAAAAAATAAATAAAAATAAAAGCACCAGGGGCTGTAAGAACAAGCAATGCAAAAATCGAGATTTTTTTATTATTCGGAAGTTCCAAAATCGAAAATAGCTTTGAAATTCCGCGGGGAACGCCGGGAACACACGGAAAAGCCTCATATACAGAGACAGATAAATTAACTGGGAATTCTGCAGACAAGCCAGGGGCATGGAGAGATTCCATATGTACATTTTTATGGAAACCATTTATACACTTTATTACATTTACAAAAAGAAAGCTGATTTTTTTTTCCCACTACTTTTTTTTTTTGTTTTTCCCTACGATAATGAAAAAAAATTACATTTCGTTTTTTTATTTATTTTTTTAGCTGTACAAACTTTTAATTAATAAAAATATATCTCTGTACAAAAGAGGGATTTGAGCTTTTTTTGTGGTTTTTAATAATTTTTCTCATTTTTTCCCTTTTTTTTCTTCATTTTTTCCATTTTTTCTTCATTTTTTTCCCTTTAATTTTCATTTTTTTTCCCTTTTTTCCTTGGTTTTTTTTTACCATATGCAAGTCCTCTGGGCACAAGGATGGAGAATGGCATGGAGCAGATCCCAGCCAGCTTGCAAAAAAATGGGATAAATCCCTTTTTTCCACTTCCTTGGCTCCCTGGGCAACAGCAGGAAAAGGGAATTCATGGATCCAAAGCAGCGAATTCCGCTGAATTTGAGCTCCCTCCTCTCCCTGCCTGGGTCATTTTAAATATTTCAGATTTCTTTTGCACTCCTGGACGTGAGTTTCTCCTGGTTTTTCCATGGAATGAGGATTTTTCCCATTTTTTCCATGGAATGAGGATTTTTTCCCCAGTTTTTCCATGGAATGAAGATTTTTTTTCCTGGTTTTTCCATGGAACGAGGATTTTTTCCTGGTTTTTCCATGGAACGAGGATTTTTTCCTGGTTTTTCCATGGAACGAGGATTTTTTCCTGGTTTTTCCATGGAACGAGGATTTTTTCCTGGTTTTTCCATGGAACGAGGATTTTTTCCTGGTTTTTCCATGGAACGAGGATTTTTTCCTGGTTTTTCCATGGAACGAGGATTTTTTCCTGGTTTTTCCATGGAACGAGGATTTTTTCCTGGTTTTTCCATGGAATGAGAGGGAGGAAGGTGTGGGAAGCCAAGGTGCATCACCTGAAGAGGATTCCCTGAAATTTGGACTGGAAGGATCCAAGCTCTGCTTCCAGGGATTGTTGGAATTCTGGGATTGGGATCATAGCAGGGTTTTGGGGTGGGCCGTGGGATTTTTTTGGGATAATTGAGCTTGGAAAAGTTCAGGGATGGGCCAGGAGAGCCCAGCTGGACCCAAGGATCCCAAGGGGTGATCCCAGCCCTGTTCAGCAGTGGGAGGATGGAAAGGTCTGGAATTGTCTGGCAGTCAATTCCTGATCAGGGATTTGGGCCCAGCTCAAGTCAGGGGGAACATGGGGCAGGAAAAACCCAGGCAGGAATGCCCAAAGGAAAATGAATCACAGGGAAGAGGGGAAAAGCTTTGGGAAGCTTTTCCCAAGTTTTGGGAAAGGTTCCTTTTGAAAACTCTTCCTGGGGTAGAAAAACCAACACAGAAGTAACCCAGAAACCCAAATAAATGCAGAAAACCCAAATCCTCATCCTGTCTCATCCAGGTGTTACCCATAAATTCAGCCAGGAACGCCCAAAGGAGAGCAAAACACAGGGAAGAGGGGAAAAGCTTCCCAAGTTTCGCTTGGAGAGGCCCCATTTGAAAACTCTTCCTCTGCTCAAGCCCTGGGGTAAAAAATCCAACCAAGAAATGACCGAGAACCCCAAATCCAGAAAACCCAAATCCTCATCTTGTCCCATCCAGGTGTTTTCTGTAAATCCAGCCAGGAATGCCCGAAGGAAAATCACACACAGGGAAGAGGGGAAAAGCTTCCCAAGGTTTGGAAAGCTCCCATCTGAAAACCCTTCCTCTGCTCAAGCCCCGGGGTAGAAAAAGCAACCAAAAAATAACCCAGAAACCCAAACCCAGCACACAAATCCTCATCCTGTCCCGTCCAGGTGTTTCCCACGGATCCAGCACCTTGTGCACAACCTCTCTGTCGCCCAAGCTCTTCCCAAAGTTGGGAAGCTCCTTCCAGGAGCAGCTCAGGAAAGCCTTCCCACCAGCAGGCCTTCCTGAGGTCGGGAGCGTGGCCAGAGCAGAACCTTTGGCTTGGAGATCCAGCAGGATGGATGGAGATGGATCCAGCAGGACGGATGGAGGAGGATCCAGCAGGATGGATGGAGACGGATCCAGCAGCCCCTTGGAGTTCAGGGAGGTGCAGCAGCTTCTCCACAGCCTCAGCAGGGGTGGGAGCAGGGAGAGGATGGATGGATGGATGGATGGATGGATGGATGGATGGATGGATGGATGGATGGATGGATGGATGGATGGTGAGGTGGGACAATCATCCACACTGGACACTGACCCTGGACACCTGAGAAAGAAAAGGGGTGGTTAGGACACATGGGAACTCTGGAGAAGTGGCTTTGTTATCCTAAAATTGGAGCATTCCAGATGGAACACTCCCCATGTCCCATGATCCCATCAGAACCCTTCAATTCCCCACATTCCATGATCTCATCAGAACCCTTCCAACTCCCCACATTCCACAATGCCATGAGAAACCCCTGCAACTCCACACACTCTACGATCCCATAAGAACCCTTCCAACTCCCCACATTCCATGATCTCAAACCCCTCCAACTCAATGTACTCCATGATCCCAAACCCTTCCAACCTCACACATTCCATGATCCCATGAGAAATCTTCCAACTCTCCACATTCCATGACCCCAAACTCTTCCAACTCCCCACACTCCGCAATCCCATGAGAACCCTTCCAACTCCCTGCACTCCATGATCCCATGAGAACCTTTCCAACCTCACACATTCCATGATCCCACAAGAACCCTTCCAACCTCACACACTCCACAATCCCATGAGAACTCTTCCAACTCCCCACATCCCATGATCCCAAATCCTTCCAACCCCACACATTCCATGATCCCAAACCCTTCCAACTCAATGTACTCCATGATCCCAAAGCCTTCCACTCCACACGCTCCACGATCCCAGGAGAACCCTTCCAACCTCACACATTCCACGATCCCATGAGAACTCTTCCAGCTCCCCACACTCCACGATCCCAAACCCTTCTAACCGCACACATTCCATGATCCCACGAGAACCCTTCCAGCTCTCCACATTCCATGATCCTAAACTCTTCCAACTCCCCACATGCCATGATCCCATCAGAACCCTTCCAACTCCTCACATTCCATGATCTCATCAGAACCCTTTCAACTCCCCACATTCCAAAATCCCAAACCCTTCCAACCCCACACTCCACGATCCCAGGAGAACCCTTCCAACTCCCTGCACTCCATGATCCCACGACAAGCCTTCCAACCTCACACATTCCATGATCCCATGAGAACTCTTCCAACTCCTCACATTCCATGAACCCAAACCCTTCCAACTCAATGTACTCCATGATCCCAAAGCCTTCCAACCTCACACATTCCATGATCCCATGAGAAATCTTCCAACTCCCCACACTCCATGACCCCAAAGCCTTCTAACCGCACACATTCCATGATCCCACGAGAACCCTTCCAGCTCTCCACATTCCATGATCCTAAACTCTTCCAACTCCCCACATGCCATGATCCCATCAGAACCCTTCCAACTCCCCACATGCCATGATCCCATCAGAACCCTTCCAACTCCTCACATTCCATGATCTCATCAGAACCCTTCCAACTCCCCACATTCCAAAATCCCAAACCCTTCCAACCCCACACTCCACGATCCCATGAGAACCCTTCCAACTCTCCGCATTCCACAATCCCAAACCCTTCCAACTGCATGCCCCCGAGGGGACGCCGGGGGTGGCCGTGTCCCACTCACCGCGCGGGGCCGGCGCTATACGGCCGTGCACACCGTGCTCACGGTGAACTCAGCCTCTCCAGCCACGATGTCCGAGGGCTGCAGGTTCCTGTCGTACATGGGGTTCTCAAAGGTGCCCCTCACGTTGGTGTTCTCGTGGCCGGCGTAGCCGTTGAACGGGACTTTGGGTCTCCTCCTGTGGCATCGGGGACAAAACCCGCACGGGTGACAGCCCTGAGGGAGGGCACTGCCAGGGGAATCCCGTGGGGACGGGGCAGGAAAACCCTGCTGGGGATTTGCTGCATTGATCAGGAGCAAACCTGAATTTACACCACGTTCAAAGCCATGGTGAGGAGGGAAATTTGCTTTTTATGCTCCTGAAGGTGGCCACAAATCCCATTAATGGCCAGCAAAACCCTTGCTGCTCTCCTCTCCCAAATCCTCATCCTGGCAAGCTTTATTTTCCCACCTCCTGAATTAAACCAGCCCTAAAAGGGGGGATTTTAAGCCCAGCTCATTGATATTTCTCTCAAACCCCTGAATTTCTTTCACCTTTTGGAATTCTTGCCCCAGTCTCCCAATTACCGCCCCATTCTCCCAAACCCTCTGTGTATGTCCCACCTCCTGAATTAAACCAGCCCTAAAGGAGGGGGGATTTCAAGCCCAGCTCACTGGTATTTCTCTCAAATCACTGAATTTTTTTCACCTTTTGGAATTACTGTCCCTATCTCCCAAACCCTCCGTGTATGTCCCACCTCCTGAATTAAACCAGCCCCAAAGGTGGGAGGATTTCAAGCCCAGCTCACTGATACTTCTCTCAAACCCCTGAATTTCTTTCACCTTTTGGAGTTCTTGCCCCAAACCCACCTGTGTTTGTAGAGATAAAGCACAAACCCTGCAATAATCAGGGCNCTTTGGGTCTCCTCCTGTGGCATCGGGGACAAAACCCGCACGGGTGACAGCCCTGAGGGAGGGCACTGCCAGGGGAATCCCGTGGGGACGGGGCAGGAAAACCCTGCTGGGGATTTGCTGCATTGATCAGGAGCAAACCTGAATTTACACCACGTTCAAAGCCATGGTGAGGAGGGAAATTTGCTTTTTATGCTCCTGAAGGTGGCCACAAATCCCATTAATGGCCAGCAAAACCCTTGCTGCTCTCCTCTCCCAAATCCTCATCCTGGCAAGCTTTATTTTCCCACCTCCTGAATTAAACCAGCCCTAAAAGGGGGGATTTTAAGCCCAGCTCATTGATATTTCTCTCAAACCCCTGAATTTCTTTCACCTTTTGGAATTCTTGCCCCAGTCTCCCAATTACCGCCCCATTCTCCCAAACCCTCTTTATTGCTGTCCTGCCTCCTGAATTAAACTAGTCCTAAAGGAGGAGGGGATTTTAAGCCCAGCTCATTGATATTTCTCTCAAATCACATGAGAACCTTTCCATTTTGGAATTCTTGCCCCAGTCTCCCAATTACCGCCCCATTCTCCCAAACCCTCTGTGTATGTCCCACCTCCTGAATTAAACCAGCCCTAAAGGAGGGGGGATTTCAAGCCCAGCTCACTGATACTTCTCTCAAACCCCTGAATTTCTTTCCCCTTTTGGAGTTCTTGCCCCAAACCCACCTGTGTTTGTAGAGATAAAGCACAAACCCTGCAATAATCAGGGCGATGAAAGGCACGAGGATGGCGGCTGCCACGGAGCTGCTGTTGGATGCAAAGTGGTGCCCGATGGACTCGGGGTCGTTCTCCATCATGCTGATGTCTGGAACACAGCACAAAGGAACGCATTTCCCACATTCCCAAACCCCTGATAGGGGAAAAGGGCTTGGCTTGAGGTGCAGGTGGAACCAGCAGCAAAATGAGTGGGAAAAGGGATTTAAAAATGGATGTGCAAGGATGGAGATCCAGCCTAATTTAGGCCTCATCATTTTTTTAGAGCTGTGATTAAAGAGGTTTAAATTGATTTATTTTGCCAAAAAGGTCCAACTTGGATGCATAAATTTAGGCTTTAAGGAGGCTCTGAAATGCTGCAGTAACAAGAATCCATAAAGGTGACGAGATTCCAGCAATCCTGAGGGATTAAAGAGCTCAAACCACGCTTTAAGAGGTATTTAGGAGCTTAAACTTTGGGTGGTTTAAGCTCCCAAGAGCCTCTGTGATTTCTGATGGAGACACTTTCTGTGGTGGGAATGCGATTTGGGTTTGGCAGGGATCTGGGAATTTGGAAAAAAACACGTCCAGGTGTTGTCTGTGCTTCCAAACTCTCCCTGCCCTTGGACAGCAGCCTGCTTATCCCTCATTTTGTCCCCAAATTATAAATTTCATCGTTGTGCTGTTATTTTTTTGCTGTTTGTCTCCCACAAACCTCACACCGAGTTCAGCAGAACTTGGAAAGCGCGGAAAATTCAAGCCAGGGACTGGAGAAACATTCCCTGCCTGGAGACCCCCACCAGGCCAAAATGGAGCTTCTGGAATGGAGGGGAAAAGTGCAAATCCAAGGAATTTTACCGAGTCTCTGGAGGCCAAACTGCCCAAAGCCTTTGCCACGCACAAAGCCCTGGTACACAAAGGTGCCGCTCGACGACTCCGACGAGACCTGGGGAGAGTGGAAATCAAGGGATTTATCCAACTTCTCTTGGATTTAACACCCAGCTCACCTCAGCCCCTTCCAAGTGCATTAATTTGATGCAATTCCCCAGAAAATCCTGGTGTTTTTAAAGGAGTTTCATCCCCCAACAGCTGAAAATTCTCCTGTCTTGATGGAAGGGAAGCTAAAAAAATCTTGTTTGTGATGAACCAGAGAGGACATTGCTGATTCCAGAGGGAGAGGGGAAAAGTGGCCATGAGTCAGTTGGATCCACATTTTTTCCAAGCTCCATTAGATCCCTAAAGGGCTTGGGGAACTCCCAGACACAAGCAGAGGAGTTGGCTCCATTAGGGAAAATCAGCTTTTCCAGCAGGACGTTGAGCAGATATAAAATATCCACATGGAACGAATACCCCTGGTTTCTCCTCCAGCTTTATCTGGGAGATGATGGATTCCAAACCCCAGGGTAATAAAACCAACCCCCAGCTGCAGGAGGAGCTGTCACCTGCTGGGAGAGTGCCACATGTCCCCTCCTAGCAGTGGAGCAGCCTCATCCTGCTCCCAGCTCTGGGAATTATCCCCCAGCTCCAAAAGGGAATTCCAGGCTGGCACAGCCATGGGAGGGTGGATTTTGTGCACTCACGTGTCCATCCAGAGCCCATTTGTCATTCCTGAACTTGCTGGCAAAGATCTCCAGTGGCCCCATGATCTGGTACACCTGGAGCAGCAGGTGCACATCTTCCTTCTTGTAAATCCCTGGAAAAGAAGGGATTCTGTCAGCTCTGGATCTCTCTGCCTTGAAATAATTGAGTGGGAGGGCAGAGAAACCAGTCAGGATTTGAGTGGACACCAGCCCTGTCACTGGGATGCACTGGGAAACACAGCCCAGGATGCTGAAGGTATTTTCCACATGAGAAAGGAGTCAATTTAATATTTAATTAATATTCAGGTTCTGCTCCAGGAGCACCAGATCCTTTTCCAGCTCCATTTCCTTCATCTGGACATGCTCCAGCCCCTCTGGCCATGAGTGACCAGAATGGACACAGCCCTGGAGGTGTCCCAGTGCTGCAGACAGGCAGAAAAATGATAAAATCAGCCTAAATTAATCAGGCTAAATGAATAGCTGCAAGTTCCCATGTGAAAACAATCTTGGTATGAAAGATTGGTTAACACAACAATCTATTCCTAGAGTGAAAAATCAGTGTCCCAGTGTAAACAATAAGATCTATCTCATGAGAATCAGTAGAAAAAAATATGTAAACTAACTAAAACCACAGAAGTTTGACAGATATGCAAAATACCACACACTGACCAACAAATTAAGTATAAATATATTATCCACCAACAAGATCCAACCCAGTACCTTCTGAAAATCCTACAAAATATCACCTGTACAATAAGGAACTGGCTTTGATCACAGCATCCCAGCACAGGGGACAGCCCCTGCCCTGGCAGGGCAATGCCAGCCCCTCCCAAAGGCCACCTGGTGTCCCTCACCCGACACCTGCAGCTCCACCCCGCTGTGGTCGATCAAGGTGGCGTTGACCTTGCTGGTGGCAGGGTCAAAGCTGGTGACAGACAGCATGGCTGGCTGCTTCTTGCCCAGGTACTCGTAGGAGCCTTTCCACAGGGAATTCCTTGCAAACACATCTGCAGGCACTGCAATTACAGCAATGGGAGGTGAAAACAAAAAAAAAAACAAGCAGTGTTTTCATTTTTTCAGGGAAAAAAAACAGAGCAGGATTTCTGTCTTTCTTTGAATTCACTGACAATAATGAAATTATTTTAAATATTTAATATTTTAAGAGTATTTTGTGTTTTAAATATCTTAAATCCCACCCATTTTGCCATCACCTTGGGGACAAAGCCAAAACCAGTGACTTCAATTTGGCTCTTGCGACCAAAAAGTTTTAAAAGGAAAAGTTTTAAAGGAAAGTTTTAAAAACGAACCAACCCCAAAATAATTTATTAGGAAAAGCTAACTTCAAATAAAAAATGTCAAATTAAAAATAAAATAAACTTCAAATAAAACTTCAATTAAAGAAGGTACAAAGCCCTGGAAGGGCTGGAATGCTCTGGGGAGGGCAGTGGGTGTTGATGTCCAGCTCCCGTTTGCTCTCCAGGGAATAGGACGAGGCACGTGGCAGCTTCCAGAGCACCAAGGCATTGAGGAGGGTGGATTTGTGGATTTGAGGATGCCACAGGGACGTGCCCACGGGGAGGAGCCCCCAGGAAGCCTCACCTGAGCCCCTGGCGAGCGGCGGCTCCCGCGCGGTGCCCACGGGCCTCCCGCTGGGACGGACGTCAGCTGTGACAGGGGACAAAGCACAGCTGCTGAGTCCTGGGGGGCCTGCCACTGCCACCCCACAACTCCTGAGGCTGGAAAAGCCCCCCAAGGTCACAGAGTCCCAGCTGTGACCCACCTTGTCACCTCCCATGCCCACCTTGTCACCCAGCCCAGAGCGCTGAGTGCCACGTCCAGGCTCTCTTAAGGAGCTCCAAATCTCTCTGGGCAGCCCCTGCCAAGGCCTGAGCACCCTCTCCATGGAGAAGTTTTCCCTAAAATCCACCCCCAAACTGCCCTGGCCCAGCCTGAGGCCGTTCCCTCTCCTCCTGTCCCTGTTCCCTGGAGCAGAGCCCGACCCCCCTGGCTGTCCCCTCCTGGCAGGAGCTCTGCAGAGCCACAAGGTCCCCCCTGCTCCCCCTTTTCTCCAGGCTGAGCCCCCTCAGCTCCACCAGGAGTTTCCCAGCCCCTTCTCAGCTCCATTCAATGCCCTGGACACTCTCCAGCCCCTCCATGTCCCAAATGGAGGAGCTCAGAACTGGACACAGCACTCGAGGTGTCCCTCACCAGTGACAGGACAGGGGACAATCCCTTCCCTGCTCCTGCTGGTCCACCCCTGATCCAGCCCAGGTGCCCCTGGCCACGTGGGCACACCTGGCTCATGTCCAGCTGCTGTCCCTCAGCACCCCTAGGTCCCTCTCTGCCTTTTAGCCACTGTCCCCAACCTGTCCTGCCTTTCCCTCTTCTCCAATCCCGAGTGTCCAGAGGGAACCCAGGGCTCCATTTCAATGGATCAGAACATCCAAGACTCTGGCAGGTAAAATGTGAGGGAGATAAACAATTGTTGCCCTGTGCAGGTGCTTCTAGACCCAAAAAACTCCCCAGAAGATCCCCAGGTGACTCTTTAAGGAAAGACTGCAGGTGGCACTTGAGTGCTGGGTCACAGGTTGGACTTGATGACCTCAAAGGCCTTTTCCAACCTAATTCTGGGATTCTGCTGTGGAGACCAATGGTGGAGACCCTCCCACCAAGTGAAAATCAGGCTGGGCCATCCCACAATTCCTAAAGGACCGAAGTCACAGCTGAAAACACCTCCCTCCTTCCTCGGAGTTCTGACCCCAGAACCGAACCTCGCGTTTATCCGCAGGCTGGAAACCACCTTTGAAGGACCTCAAGGCCCAGGATCTCCACAAGCTGGGACCCTGGGGGGAATCCTAGAGCCAGCTGGTCCCCTCAGCCCCTCACCCAGGCAGATGGGGGGTTTCCCTGTCCAGCTGCCGTCGGCTTTGCAGGTGCGGTGCTCGGAGCCCCCGGTGAGGTAGAAGCCGCTCTGGCAGGAGTAGATCAAGGTGTAGCCCAGGGAGGGCAGGTCCAGGGCACCCACGTTGGCATGGGATGGGGTCTCAGGCTGCTTGCAGTGGTGAGCTGGAGAGGACAGGGAAAACAAATGAGAGAAACCAGCCAGGTGGGCACGGGGAGGGTGAAAAGTGACACCGTGACATCAACGGGGGAACCCTCCTGGAGGAGATTCTGCTCCACAGCTCACAGGGCCAAGCCTGGATTTTTCCCAGTTGGAGGAACTAATGAGGAGCTTCCCATGCTGGGTTTCTCTTCCTGGCTAAAGCTGAACCTGGATCCAGCTTGATGAGCTGAAAATCAGGATTGGCCACCCCCATTTTTAAGCGAAAAAGACAAAACCAAAGGATGCTGAAGCACCTCTGAGCCCAGAACTGAGTGCCAGGTGTGGGTGCAGACTAAAAACTGCCTTTGCAATCCCCAATTCTCCCTAAAACCCAACACATTTCCTCCAAGAATTCCTTTTCCAGAGCCTGGCTGAGGGCCCCACTCCCTGTGGCACTGCCAGGACTCACGGACGCAGTCAGGCTGGACGCCGCTCCAGGTCAGGTTGGGCAGGCAGGTCCTGGTGGTGGAGCCCTGCAGGAGATATCCCTTCTGGCACCTGAAGAACAGGATGCTTCCCACCTGTCCCAACAGGAGACAAACACTCAGCTTCCCAGGGATTCCCAGGCCTTCATTCCACGCTCTTCCAAAGCCACCATCCCCTTGTCACCACCTCGCCCCTCACAGGAGCAGCTCCACCCCCAGGGAAGCTCCCAGCCGAGCAAAAATCCCACTTATGGTGTCTTCAAATGAATTAAACCTAAAACTAATTAATGAAACTCCAAGATTAAGGTAACTAATTAGGAAGGATCCACTCTGGCATCCACTATCCCAGCAGAGAATGGGTGGGAATGGAGCCCCCCAGGGAGCCACTGTGGGATTTTTGTTCCCATTCCAATGATTCCTGCTGAATGAGAGTTGGGATTAGCAAAAGCACCTGCAGGATTTGGCCTCAAAATTAACATGAATTTATGTGAATAGCAGCAACTATTAATTAGCACTGTAATCAATTTCAGATACAATGCACTGCTAATTAATGCTGTGCAAACACACTTGGAGGGCACACGGAGCATGCTGGGGTGTCCTGATCCCAGGAGGAGACAGGAATCCATGGAAGGACACATGAATCCATGGGATGGGACATGAACCCATGAGAGGAGACATAAACTCATGGGAGGACACCGTAATCCATGGAAAGATGCAAGAATCCATGAAAGAAGGACACCGTAATCCATGAGAAGAGACACTAATGCATGAGAGGAGACATGAATCCACTGGAGAACATGTGAATCCATGGGATAACATGTGAATCCATGGGAGGAGACACTAATCCATGGGAAGACAGGAGAATCCATGGGAGGACACATGAATCCCATGGGATAACGCATGAATCCATGGGACGACACATGAATCCATGGGAGGGCATGTGAATCCATGACAGGAGGCATTAACTCATGGAAGGACACATGAATCCATGTGAGGAAACATTAATCCATGGAAGGACATGTTAATCCATGGGAGAACACAATGATCTATGAGAGGAAACATGAATCCATGGGAAAACACGTGAATCTATGGGAGAACACGTGAAGAATCCGTGGGAGAACACATGAATCTATGGGAGAACATGTGAATCCATGGGATAACACATGAATCCATGGGAGAACACAATGATCTATGAGAGAACACGTGAATCCATGGGAGAACACGTGAATAATCCATGGGAGAACATGTGAGTAATCCATAGGAGGACACGGGAATCCATGAGGAGGACCATGAATCCAGGCCAAGGACCAAGCAGGGCTGGTTTTGTGGAACTCCCCCCTTCCATGGCCATACCTGGTATCCCTGGGAATTGTTCTGCATCCCAAAAAGAGGCACTCCAGGATCCGCACACGTCGTGAGGCTGGGATCTGTTGAAAACAGGGACAGGGATTTACAGGAGAGCTCAGACCCCTCCTGCTGCACCTCTGGAACACAAGCAGGGTTCGGCTCCAAAAGAACACGTGGCAACAAGGAAAACCACACAGATCTTCTCATCCCTTAAATCCCTGCCTGCTGCAGCACCAAGTAACCAGAGGCACTTCATCCCTCAGGAGAAAAACCGGGAACACACTCCTTGGATCACGACAGCTCTTCCCTATATCCACACCGTGCCCTCTGCTCCACGCATGGTGATCCCACCCTCCTCCCTGCCCTCTGCTCCCATCCGGATCTCCAAGGACCACGGGGCTGGGGTTGGAAGAGCCCCCAGGCCCTGGGCTGGGCCCCCCTTACCGATGCAGCTGGGCTGGGTCCCGCTCCAGGTGCCGTCGGACTGGCAGAACCGCCGCGCCGAGCCCACCAGCACCAGCGGGGCCAGGCAGGAGAAGGACACGGACGAGCGGTAGGTGAAGCCTCGGTCCTCCCTCCTGCCCTGGGCTGGGGTCCCCGGGTCCCCACAGAACACGGCTGCAACAGCAAAGGGACAAGGACGTGGCCACAGACTCCTCAGGAATGTCACACCCTGTCCATGATTAACTGAGGAATCAGCTGCGTTCCTTGTAATTCTCGCCTTCTGTCAATGGCTGTTAATTAACTTCCACCTTCTCCCCTGGATTTGCCTTTTTCCCCCCTCCTTTTTCTCCCCTAATTGCACGGTGTCACTGTGTTCCTTGGCTCTGTATCACAGGGAAGCCCACTAATTATCCCAGATCCAGGGAAAGGTGCAAGGAGCCGTGAGGGGTTTGTGGGGTTTAATATGAAAATAGATGTTGTGCAGCTGGAAAAGGAACTCAGAGCTGCCTTTAGCATCAGGAGATGTTTAATTCCCTTTTTTTTAATGTTTGCTGTTGTATCAAACCCACCCAGCCTTCACAAAACATTCCCAACTTCTGCTGCAACACGGTGCCCTTTGCCAAAGGATTTTTTGGTAGTTCCAGGAGTCCTGACTGCAGAAGATTTGGTCACTGAGGGGAAAGACCCAGCTTTGAGGATGTTGTGTAGGCAGGAACATGCAAAATGCTGGGATTCATCCCAAATGTGGCCTCACCCTTCTGTCACAGGGGTAGAATGATCAACTGTCAAATGTCCTTGGAGTGACTGTGTCCCTGGAGTGACCACCTGTGTCCCTGCAGGTGCCAAACCAAGGCTCCCAAACAACCAAACCACATGGGAGGCGGGAGAGCAGCCAGACTTTGGCTCCAGACCCCTGAAGCATCACCACGGCACCAAAAATTCCCACTCCAGCTGATGGAAAACTTCATTTAGGAACAGGGCAGGAAACACAGTGAGATCCCTCTAAACCTCAAACTGCCAAACCAGGGACACAGAGCTTGGGAAAAAGTTGGGAAAAGCCTCAAAAAGGTGGATTTTAAGCAGAATTCTGCTGATTGCTGGTGGGAGAGCAGGGAGTTTCCTACTCACGGAAGCACTGGGGGATCTCCCCACTCCAGGAGCCGTTGCCCTCGCAGGTGAGCACGGCGGGCAGGGACAGCTGGTAGCCCTCGAGGCAGGCGTAGCTGACACTGGAGCCCCAGCTGAAATCTGATCCCACCACCTTCCCGTTGGGAATGGCCTGGGGAGCTCTGCAGGTGATGGCTGGAGGAGAAGGAAAAAGGAGGAGNAGGGGAAAGGAATAGGGGAAAGGAAAAGGGGAAAGGAAAAGGGGAAAGGAAAAGGGGAAAGGAGAAAGGAAAAGGAAAAGGAAAGAGAGTCAGATCTCTCCACTTCTTAATTATTCCCATTAACAAGCAAATTCCATGTAGGAGCAAAGTCACCTCCTGCTGTCCAAGAGAATCTCCCAGGATTGGCACAAAGTGGAGCAAACCCTTTGAAGTTTGCAGTTAAATCCCAAATCATGAAATATCCTGTGGGAAGGGATCCATGAGGATCATCCAGTGCACCTCCTGGCCCTGCACAGACACCCTAAAACCCCACCTTGTGCATCCCAAATATTCCTTGAGATCCTGGGGCCGTGCCCATTCCCTGGGGAGCCTGTTCAGTGCCCATCACCCTTTGGGGGAAGAACTTTTTCCTCAACATCTCTACAAATCCGATTTTGAAGTCAATGCTTGTTCTCAGCTGAAGGTAAAAATCTGCCCTGACGTGGTGTGAAAACTCATCCCAGGTTTCCCCAAAGATTCACACGTTTTGGACAACCTGGCTGAGGCTCAGACGAGCAGCTGAAGCCACAACCTGTTGGGTTTTCACCCACTCTGGGGTGCTCTGAGATGACATTTCTGCTTTTCAGCTCAGAGGAGCCTCCAAACGAGACTCTTGGCCACATTCTGGATCATTACTGCAGCATTTGCTCAGTGCAGAGAATGAAAAAAGAGAGGAAGAATTGCTCTCTACAGCCTCTGAAGGAGCTGGAGTGCATTTGAGAGTTTTTATGTGGCCTGTGTTTAGATCAGCGCCGTGACAGGTGAATTTTCCAGATTTTTAAAGGAATGCAGAGATGCAGCCACACATTTTATCTACGCTGGGGGGTGAGGAAAAGAGATCCAGCCTGCCCAGCCACTGCTTTCCTATTTCCCTTTTCTATCCCTGAACCACAGGAGCCACCTCAGAATAATGGAAACACTCGCAGGGAACATTTTTCAGCTGTTTCTGGGTGATGCCAGCACAGCGTCTGCTGGAAAAACACAATATTTCATCTGAGTCTGATCTGAGTTTTTGTGCAAAATCACTTTACACCCTGGGCTTTGAAGGGGAAGAGCAACTCCTTCCCTCCCTCCCAGGCAGAGATTGATTGAGAGAAGACAGCAAGGTGTTGCTGCTCCCTAACAAATGCCAAATTTCGGGTGGAATGAGGGAGTGAGGAACGCCCAGCAGGGCTTCCAGGGAAACTCTGGCAGCCTGCAAAACTTCTCCTGCAACATCTGCAGGGTTCCTACCCTTGCAGACAGGCTTGGTGCCGTTCCAGGTGCGGTCCTTGGTGCAGGTGAGGGCAGCTGCTCTGTCTGACTCCATCATGAAGCCGGGAGTGCACTGGAACACCACGGATTTGTTGTAGGTGAAGTCACTGCCCAGCCTGAGCCCGTTGGCTGGCACGCCGGGGTCTCCACAGTTGATCACTGCCAAGGAAGGGGAAAAAGGAGAATTTCTGGCAGCTGGAACCACGCCTGTGATGGTCCTGAGTGTTTTTTCCAGGCGGGATTTAACCAGTTAAACGTGAGCAGGTTTGTAGCACAGCGGAGGCTGGACAGAGCTAAAGAATAAAGCAAGGATTTATTAAAAGGATTTTAAATAAAAATTTTAATAAAATCTTTTAAATAAATTAAATAAAATTTCCTCAATGGATGCACCTTGGGCAGCACAAGAGCCCAGCCAGGGCTGCACCCAAGATGAACCAAAATGGGCACAAAATGCACACCCGGGCACGGGCTCTGTCACTGGGATCAGTTCTGCTCCATTTGCAATTGGAGTTCATTGTCCAGTTCCAGCTTTAGGTTCTGCACTCCCATCCTGCTCGTTTTTCTCTCTTTACTCCACGTTTCTGCTCTTGGGCTGAGATTTGGATCACTTGTCCTTGGTCCCCAGCTAGAGCAGGAATTGTTTTGTCTCCCTGCTCTGTGAGGAGAGCTCACCATCCCCTGAGATATGAAGCCCAGACCCACACACTAAAGCAGCACAGAATCTGAAAAACACAGAACCTAAAACCTGAGGTATCAGTACAGAAACTGAAAAACAGAAAACCTAAAACCTGAGGTATCAGTACAGAATCTGAAAAATACAAAAGCTAAACCTGAGGCACCAGCAGCGCTCACCAGTGCACTCGGGGCTGCTCCCAGTCCAGGTGCCGTTGACGGTGCAGTGCCTGCTCAGCACCCCAGTGGAGTAGTAGCCCTCCCTGCACTGGTAGATGATGGAGCTGGAGAACACCAGGCCGTCGTTGAAGATCACCCTGGCGTTGCTGGGCGTGCCGGGATTCCCGCAGGAAATCACTGCCAGGGGAAACGTGGAGTTAAAATAAACCAGGAACCACAAACAAAGCCCAGAACGCCAAGGGTTCCTCCTGCATTGTCTGTCCTCGGTACAGGCAGGTTCTGGGGACATGGGAACACGTCTGGGGACATGAGAATACTTCTGGGGACATGGGAAGACTTCTGGGGACATGAGAATACTTGTGGGGACATGGGAAGACTTCTGGGGACACCAGAGCTGTCTTGGGGACACCCGGGCAGTTCTGGGGACACCAGTGGAATTCTGGGGACAGTACAGCCATTCTGGGGACATCGGAGCAGTCCTGGGGACGTTGGAGGAATGCTGGGGACAGTACACCAGTTCTGGGGATACTGGGGCAGTTCCAGGGACACTGACGTAGCTCTGGGGACGTCAGAACAATTCTAGGGACACTGAGGTAGCTCTGGGGACGTCAGAACAATTCTAGGGACACTGGGGCAGTTCTGGGTTCAGCGGGGCAGTCCTAGGGACACCGGGGTAGCTCTGGGGACACCAGAACAGCTCTGTGTTCACCGTGGCAGCCCTGGGGACACCGGGGCTGTCCTGGGGACTCCGGGGCAGCTCTGGGGACATCAGAACAGCTGTGTGTTCACCATGGCAGCTCTGAGGACACCAGAACAGCTCTGGGGACACCAGAACAGCTGTGTGTTCACCGTGGCAGCTCTGGGGACACCAGAACAGCTGTGTGTTCACTGTGGCAGCTCTGGGGACACCATGGCAGCTCTGGGGACACCAGAACAGTTGTGTGTTCACCGTGGCAGCTCTGGGGACACCAGAACAGCTGTGTGTTCACCGTGGCACTCCCAGGGGCTGTGGCACAGGGCTACCTTCGCACTCGGGCTGCGTGCCGCTCCAGGAGCCGTTGGCGTGGCAGATCCTCTCGGAGGAGCCGCGCAGGGTGTAGCCAGGCTCGCAGCTGAACCTCACCACGCTGCCCACGTCGAAGGCGTCCCCCAGGCCAATGCCATGGGAAGGGATCCCGGGATCGCCGCACACGCCCTGGCTGCCCCCTGCCCGGGGAGAGCACGGAGTCACCGGAGCCGCTGAGGCACGGTGGCTCTTGTCACCCTCATGGGGAATTCCAGGCCCAGCAGAGCAGTGGAATCCAGGTTAAATATTCCCTGGTTCCAGGAGCACCCTGGTTTTGAGTCGGATGCAAACACGGCCACGATTCCTGAATCCTCCAGCATCAGTCCCAGGGATGTTTCCCCTTCAAGAAGGAATTCCCACATGCTCCAAGCCAGCCCTTTTGTACTCAGGGAACAAGGAGGGATTGGAGCAGGGGGGGAAGTGAAAGGACATCACCAAAAAGGTAAAAAAGGTAAAAAAGGGAAAAGGGAAGGGTTGGGGAAGTTGAGGGAAGGGAAGTTCAGGGAAGGCAAGGCACCAGGAGCCCCTTCAAGGCACAAGGCATGGATGATGACGGGTGGGAGGTGATGACCATGGTTGGGTGACCTTGTCTGGATGACCATGAATGGGTGACCCTGTCTGGGTGACCATGAATGGGTGACCATGGATGGGTGACCATGGCTGGATGACCCTGTCTGGATGACCAAGAACAGGTGACTGTGAACGGGTGACCCTGTCTGGGTGACCATGAATAGATGACTCTGTCTGGGTGACCATGAACGGGTGACCCTGAACAGGTGACCATGGTTGGGTGACCCTGTCTGGGTGACCATGAACAGGTGACCCTGTCTGGGTGACTATGAACAGGTGACCATGGTCGGGTGACCCTGTCTGGGTGACCATGGCTGGGTGACCATGAACGGGTGACCCTGTCTGGGTGACCATGAATGGATGGCCCTGGCTGGGTGACCATGAACAGGTGACCATGAACGGGTGGCCCTGTCTGGGTGGCCCCAGTGCCCTCCCGAGGCCCCTCACCGGAGCAGTGTGGCAGGGAGCCGCTCCAGCGCCCATCCAGCTGGCACATCCGCGTGGCATTGCCCACCAGCGTGCGTCGGCCCAGGCAGCTGTACCTGACCACCGAGCCCACCGTGTGCTTGTCCCCCGAGATCTGCGCGTGGGGAGGGGACCCGGGGTGGCCGCACGACACCACTGCAACAGAGACACAGCTTCAGCCCCTCAGCCCCTGAGAATTCCAGGGAGGATCTTAAACATCAATTCATTCCAGCCCTTTCCATGGGCAGGGACATTTTTCCCTATCCCAGGTTGCTCCAAGCCCGGTCCAGCCTGTCCCCCCCAGGGCATGGGGACACTTCCAGCTTCTCTGGACACGTGTGACAAGGCCTCCCCACCCTCACACAGGGAAGTTCAACGCATGGGAAACAAAAATATAGGAAAAATCTCTTTTTTTTTTTTTTTAACTTTTAACCCCAGGAATCCATGGAATCAGTGGTAAAAGTGACCTGGGTTTCCAAATGCCCACAAATCCTCCAAATCCCAGTATTTAAAGGAAGAAGATCCCTTGTACTCAAGGGGGCTGAGGGAGTCTGGGATCAGGGTTTTAACAGGAATTCCCTCCTGGCTGTGGGAACACGGATCATCACTCACCAATTCCCCAGGATCCATGCAAGGGGTGAGGACAGGACAAAAGGAAAGGAAAATGTGCCCAAAACTGCTCGGTAGGATTTGGTGTGGAGGGATAAACATGGAAAAAACAAAAGGAACAATCCCAGCTTTGGAACAGCTCAAGCCGATTGGGATTTCTGGAGTTCCAAGGCCACTCCCAAGGACAGGGAATGGGATTGCAGCTGGTTTAGTGCCCAAAGGGACAAACTGGTCATGCTGGGGGTGGGGCTGCTCCTGCCTGCACCTCCCTAAGGCAGCTAAAATCCACTCTGGATCCCAAATTCTCAGTTTAAGACTGGGACTCACTCAGGTGAGCCCTCACTCAGGTGTGTCCTCACTCAGGTGAGTTTCCACTCACTCAGGTGAGCCCTCCCTGTGCTCCAGAGCCGCTCCTGCCCTCTCCACCTGCACCATCCCAGCTGGATCCTCTCCTCAACCCCCAAATCCATTGGGATCCACCTGTCCTTACACAGAGAACCTCCTCCAGCAGGATTCTCTGCTCAAACCCTAAAACCCATTGGGATTCCACCTGGAACTCCCCAAATCTACCGGGATCTGCCTGTCCCTACACAGAGAATGTCCCCTCCAGCAGGATTCTGTCCTCAAACCCCAAAATCCATTGGGATTCCACCTGGAACCCCCCAAATCCATTGGGATTCACCTGTCCTTACACAGAGAACACTCCCTCCAGCAGGATTCTCTGCTCAAACCCTAAAACCCATTGGGATTCCACCTGGAACTCCCCAAATCTACCGGGATCTGCCTGTCCCTACACAGAGAACGCCCCAGCAGGATTTCTCTTCTCAAACCCCAAAATCCATTGGGATTCCACCTGGAACCTCAATGGATTTTGGGGTTCCTCCAAACGGATTTTCCTTCTCAAACTCCAAAACCCATTGGGATTCCACCTGTTCCTACACAGAGAATGCCCCCAGCAGGATCCCTCTGCTCAAACCCCCTTCCCTTGGAAGCTCCTGAAAAACCACTGGGATCATTCCCACGTGGATTTTTTTTTTTTTTTTGGGGGGGGGATTTTCCCTCACGAACTCTGCCAAACCCCGTGAGATGAGCGGCTGGGCTGGACAAGGAGGGTTGGGGCCACTTACAAAGGCACTGGGGGAGGGCTCTGTCCCACGTGCCATCGCCCTGGCACGTCAGGACGTGCGTTCCCAACAGATAAAATCCGTGGATGCACTGATAGGACACGGTGGTGCCGAAGCTGAACCTGTGGGGGCCGCTCGGCTGCACTTGCCGGACGCTGTTTTCCAGGTGCCCGGGGTCAGAACAGTTCACAACTGCAAACAAACAACAGAACAACACCCCAAAATAATGGGAAGCAAATGGTGGGGCAGAAAATGTGGGGTTCTCCAAAAAAAAAAAAACAGGAAAAAAGCTGGGGAATTGAAGATTTTATGGTGTGATTTAAGTTTTTTTTTCCTCTGGATTTTTGAGGGTGGGAGTAGAAAAATTTCTTGTGAAAAGGGGGAAAAAGAGAGTCCAGGCAATCCTGCAGGTTCTCACCCAGCAGCAGAGGCTGGATCTCCACGCCCAAACTGGGATTTAGATTATCCAGCTGGGAGTAACTGATCCCAAACTGGGATTTCCATCATCCAGCAGGGAATAACCGAAAATCCAGAGATCCTGGATTAGGGGAGTGCAGAGGGAGGGAGTGCAGGGAGAGGAGGGGATTTGGGAAGTGAACCTGAGTGCTGATCCCATGGGAAAAAGGGACACAAAGCTGTGGTGGTGGAGGAAAAGCTGCTCCAGGGGCTCTGATCCCAAATTCCCTTGTGTTCCCTCCCCTTCCAACACACTCCAACGCCTCGGAGGACACAACGAGGTGAGAAAATCCCATGGGATTTACAGCAGCCCTGGGATCTCCAACAACCCCTGGGTGGCTTCCAGGGATTTCTGGCTTGGGAACATGGAGAAATGGCCGAGGAAGGCCCAGACTGACCTCGGCAGGAGGGCAGGGTGCTGCTCCACTGGCCGTTGGCCAGGCACTGGGATTGGGGAGATCCCTCCAGGCGGAAGCCGGGGTTGCACTGGAATTTGGCCATGTCGTTGAGGTTGAACTGGGAGCCCTGGGTGAGGCCGTTGGGGGGGTTGCCAGGGTGGCCACAGGTGATGGCTGCAAGCACAAAATGGAAATGTCACTGGATTTTTTCCTGGAAGGAAAGTTGGAAAAAGTTCTGGAGGTAGGAGAGCATAAAACCCCCGGCATCAATCCCAAATCCCAAAGATTTGGGGCCTGCTCTGTTGAGATACAGGATGACATTGAGAGAATGGGATTTTTGTAGGTTTTACTGGCACCAGGAATTCCCTGCATCCAGGAATTCCCCACATCCCTCTCCATGCAGCTGAGTGCCAGGATCCCACTGATTTACACCACATATCCCTCTCCAAAAATCCCAGCTCCTGCTCTCAATCCCACATCACCCTGGGCATCCCAAACTCTGTTTTCCTTCCCTCTCTCCCCGTGCCAGTCCTGGCTGCTCCCTGCAGGGAAAAGTTACACCTGGAAGCAGAGGGAAAAGAGGGAAAACAAGAGGAAAATCAGAATTCCAGCACAGGCCCTGAAGAGATGAAATCTGCCCAAGTGGGAGAAACTTGGTGGGAAAATTTTACTTCCAAATCCCTGAAGTGAGGGTTTTTCTGGAGTTTTTTTTTTTCCCCTGAGGTTGGTGTTGGCTTGGGATGAAGTGAAGGGCACAGGAGCTGCCCTGGCAACTCCCAGGGAAGCAAAGCCAATTCCAGCATCCCAAATACTTCTGGGACATGGCTGGAACATTCTGCTGTCACCTCAGCAGGTGACACAGGGAGGGCACAGCCCTGCTGCTGGCAGAGCCTTTGATTCCAGCCAGCTCCATGGCACAAAAGGAAACTCTGGGATCAGCCAGCTTGGCTGCCTAAGGAATGGGACATCCTGGGACAGCTGAGGACAAAGCTTCATTGATCATTGTCACACAGAATGTCCTGGTTTGTCCATCAGGACAAATCCAGATTTCCTGGATTGCTTTCCAGGAGATTGAAGGGAAGATGGAATTCCCCCAAAGATCCATAACAAATCTGACTGCCCAGGCTGGGCTGGAGCACAGGATGGGGATTTATCCCTGATCCAAGCTGGTGACAGGGATTAATGAACCTGGAAGCAGGTTTGGGACATCATCCCACGTGTTTGGAAACGGGAGGGATTCTGTCCCTGGATAAAAAAGGCTTCCCACAGTTCCATGGATCAAACAGAGGAGGTGACTGCAGCAGCTGGGAGGGGAAATAGCAGAACAGGGAATGGTCCTGTGCCCTGAGAGGGGTCAATAAATCCCTGAAGTGCCTCATTCCAGACCCCAGCAGAGCTTGGATAGACAATCCCAAATTTCTGTTACCCCCAAGGCCTAATGTGTGCAATAACTCAGAATTCCAGAATGGTTTGGGATGGAAAGGAGTTTAAAGTCCATCCCATTCCATTCCCCATGGGCATGAGAGCAAATTCCACCCTTCCCAACCATTCTTCTCCCAAAAATCTCCAGCAGGATCCCAGACACCCCCCGAATTTCAGAGTCACTGCCAACTTTGCTAACTTAATCCTGAATTTTTGTTTTCAGGCTGGATCTGCCAGGTCATTCCCTCCTTCCCATCTTGTTCTTGTTGTGCCCCAGCACAGGAAGCTCCAGAGCAGACAGGAGAGATGGGAACAAACAACTGGAGCACCACGATATGAAACCGACGGACTGTGCTGCCCGTTGATAAGAACATGCTTCAACTTATCAACACCTGAGAGCTGCAGGGAGTTGCTTAATTGGGTTATTTCCTGGGAAGATAAATGAGGAGGTTGGACAAGGTGATCTGGGGGGAGCAGAGCAGAGATCCTGATTTTCTACGGACATGGAGCGTGGCTCTCAAGGATTGTGACCGCCAGGGTGTGTTTGTAGGGCTGTGCCTGCCTTTAACACCCCCTGACCCCAAAAAGTCTCCTCTCCTCTGATCCCACACCTTCAGCTGCACTTGGGAAGGAAAATCCAGTGGAATTTTTCAACCACAAAGGATCTTTTCTTGGAGAGACTCAGGGATGATCCTGCAAAATGTTGCAGTGAGGTAGAAAAACTATAAAAGAAAAGCCTCACAAAATCAGGCCTGCTCTTTTAGATCAGTGGCTGACCTGTCAAGGTAGCACTTTGCAGGTTCCCAAGTGAAAAGAATCCTGGTGTGAGCAGTTCATTAACATAGCAATCTATTCCTGGGTGAAAAACAACCTGCACCTGCATAAACATTAAATCTATCCCACGAGAATCGGTGAAGAAAATACTGAATTTAAAAGGATTTAAGAATAGAAAGATTTAAGAATTTAAGAATAGAAAGATTTGATGGATGAGTAAAATACCTTTTACTAACCAATAGAGTAAAGTACCTTTTACTAACCAATAGAGTAATTGGCAAGAAAGCTACTAACCAACTGGAGGTCTGTAAAACTGCCTAAAAAGGAGTTATGTGAATAAAGAATAAGCTTTTCTGCATGAAGAAGATGGAGTCTCACATGATTTATTCTGATAGAAAAACACCCGAATGTGCGTGCACGGCCACCGCACACCTCGGGAGTGTGAACTCTGCCCAGCCCCTTCCACAACCCCTTCCACAGCCCCTTCCACTCCCTCCTGGGTGGGATTTCCCCTGGCAGGGCTGAAGGAACGACAAGTACTTACGCACACAGACAGGAGTCCTGCCGGACCAGCGGTGGTCCTGCTGGCAGATGCGCACGGACATGCCGATGAGGCGGAAGCCGGGCTGGCACTGGTACACCACGCTGCCCCGGTAGTTGTAGTTCTCCCCGTTGATCTGCCCGTTCACAATGGGGCTGGGCACGCCGCAGTGCCCGGCTGGAGAAGGGAAAAACAGCAGGAATCACCTGGAGGTGCCACCGAATGTGTCCCCAAAAGGCGTCGCCAGCCCGCTGGGTCGCTGCGGGATCGGGGTGAGGAGAAGCCCAGACCGGGTGGGTTGGAAGGGAATGTAAGGGTTGTCCACAGGGACACCTTCCACCATGCCTGGTCACCCCAAGCCCTGTCCAACCTCTCCTTGGACACTTCCAGGGATGGGGCAGCCACAGCTTCTCTGGGCATGGATGGGGTTTGGAGATGCCCAGACTGGTTTGGGTTGGAAGGGAATGTAAGGACTGACCACCTGGAAAATCCAACCTTTTCCCTGCTACCTCTGCTTCCCTCTGGCGGGGGAAGCTGAGCCCTTCCCATCCCCACCAAGGCCTGCTCCTTTTTGCTTTTCATTCCCTTACTGCTTCCCACAAAATTCTGGTCCCTTCTATTTATCCCCAGGAAACTGAGGCTCAGGGAGGGACAGGAGCTCCAGGCCAGCAGGGCTGAGCTCCTCTTGCCTTCATTCCATGGAATCATGGAGCAGTTTGAGATGGAAAGGAGCTTAAATCCCATTCCACCCCCTGCCATGGGGACACCTTCCACTCTCCCAGGTTGCTCCAAGCCCTGTCCAACCTCTCCTTGGACACTTCCAGGGACGGGGCAGCCCCAGCTTCTCTGGGCAATCCATGCCTGCTGTTTATAGGGAAGAATTCCATCCCAATATCCAACCCAAACCTGTCCCCTTTCAGCTCCAGGCCGTTACCTCAAGACTCTGCTGTCATCAACAAACATCCCCACCCCAAAACTCCCCCAACTCTTGAGGACGCAGGAATCAAACTCCGCCTCCCTTTTACACCCACTCAAACCTGCAGCGTGGATTCCTCCTCTGATCAGTCCCTAAATCCCCGTTCCCTCCCGAGGGGCCTCCAGGAGCCTTTCCCACAGCCTGGGGCTGCCAGCAGGAGCTTCTCAAGGGACACCTACCCAGGCACCGGACCTCAGCCCCGCTCCAGAGCCCGTTGGCCATGCACTCCCGGACCCGGGAGCCCACCAGGGTGTAGCCAGTGTTGCAGGAGAAGATGGCAGTGGCCCCGTAAGTGGTGAGGGTCCCGATCTTGTTCCCGTTGGGAGGGGTGGGCAGGTCCCCGCAGGAGATAACTAGGACAGATCCCAAAGGGTAGTGAGAGAACAGGCTTTGAAGGGTTCCTCCATGGGTTTTGAAAGAATGCACCCAGGCACAGCACCAGGAGTTGTTGCTGGAGTGGGGAAGTTCATTAAATAATTCTAGGAACTGAAATAATTCCAGAGCCACGTTAGACGAGGTGACAAAAATAAGAGCTGCTAATATTTATGCTTCAGGACAAGAGGGAAGCACTAAAGACAGGCTGGGAAGGAACCAAAGGAGTTTTTCACACCAGAACTTCCTCACACAGGAATATTTTTCTGTTGTTAACCCATTGCTGGATGCAGCAGGAAGCCTGATTCCCAGAAAACCCACAGACTCATGGAATGGGGGGGGCTGGAAGGGACCATAAAGACCATGAGTGGGGACATCTCCCACTAGGCCAGCTTGCTCCAAGCCCTGTCCAACCTGACCTTGGTTTCCAATTAAAAGTGACACCCAGCTTTCCCCCACAAGCTGAAATCCCAAGATCAGCTGGGTTTGTGGGATGCAGGAGCCCCTGCAAACCCAACTCCCCCTGAGAACTCCAGCTCTTGATTTTATCTTCATTTTCTCTGCCTTCATGCTCTGCAAACCCTCCAGAGCTCCTGCTGGGTGCTCCTGACCTCGGGGCACTGCCAAGATCCTGTCACTTGGATTTAGGTGGCAATAAGGCTGAGGGAACAAAAGGAGGTCAGGCTCCTGCTCTCAGATCCAGAGGAAGAGCCGGCAGGGGGAAAAGTACATCTGTCACCCACGCCAGCAGTCACAGCTCCACAAACAAAGGCAGGCAGCAGGGAAGGAGAGATTTTGCTTCCTCTGTCTGCACTTGGAGAGAAAAACCCTCCACCTCTGACAAAAGGAGAGATCCAAAGCACAGCAGTGGTGTCAGAACAACTGAGAGCTGCTGGTGTGCCCCGTTGGGTCTGATTTGTAGGTGACACTGTTACCCTTGTAAACCTGGTGTTTGTGTGAGAGCTGAGGCTTGACAGCAGAATTCTTTATTTTTCCTCCTTAAAAGCCTCGACTTCAGAGCAGCTGTGACAGCGAAGCTGCTGGGACCCCACAGCAACAGCTGAGCTGAAGGGCTTGAGATCCCAGAGAAGTGCTGGGATTAAACCAGGAATCACATCCAGACATCTCCCTGCATCCCTGCTCCCTTCCAGCAGCTCTGCTGTCTCCTCCTCAGCTGCTGCCAGGAGTAATGAAGTCCCACCCCACAGCAGGGACACTTTCCATGATCCCAGTTTGCTCCAGCATGGCCTGGGACACTTCCAGGGATGGAGCAGCCACAGCTTCTCTGGGAAATCCATCCCAGCCCCTCCTTGACCTCTCAGGGATGGATTTCCTCTCAAAATCTGCACCAAACCATCCCATCCTGCACCCAAAGGGCACCATCTCCTTGGTTATCCACAGTCACCCACCAGCACCACCCTAAAACCCCCAGGGCTGGGATTTGCTAACCCAAAAAACAAAACCAGCCCCTAGTGATGCTGCCCTGGGGAATCCATCCCAGCAAGAGCAGCCACAGCTTCTCTGGATTTCCTCTCAAAATCTGCACCAAACCATCCCATCCTGCACCCAAAGGGCACCATCTCCTTGGTTATCCACAGTCACCCACCAGCACCACCCTAAAACCCCTGGGGCTGGGATTTGCTGAGCCCAACCACAAAACCAGCCCTGTAGGGCATCCCTGCTCTTACTTTTACAGGTGGGCACGGGCTCCCCGATGCTCCAGGTGCCGTTGGCCTGGCAGCTGATGACCCTCTGGCCCGTGTAGTAGTAGCCAGGGTCACAGATGAGCATCAGCTGGGCGTTGTAGTGGTACTGCACCTCGTAGGTGAGGCGCCAGCGGCCGTGCTCCACCGCGATGCTGCCCACGTCGGGGCACGTCACAGCTGAGGGCACAGAGGAGGTGACACAGAAAATGACACAGGGAGCTGGTTAAGTGAGGTTTCAACCCCTAAAAAATCCAGGTGTGGTGGGTTTTTAATGAGGTATATCCCCTGGTGGAGCTGTGGTTGAGAATTGAAAGGAAAACTTCATGGATAATAAGGAAAACTGCCTGGACAATAATAATAATAATAATAATAATAATAATAATAATAATAATAATAATAATAATAATAATAATAATAATAATAATAATAATAATAAACTTATAACAATACATTTTATAATAATTTCTTTATAATAATAAGGAAAAATTTGTGGATAATATTGTAAGTGGTGATGTTGCTTGAAATCCAAAGAGAAAAACCCCCTTTAAAATCATAAAATGAGAATCAAGGACACCTCACTGTCTCAGGCCTGAGAAATGTAAACAGAAGTGAGTTGGGGGCAGCAAACTTGGGGTCAGTGACTTCATTACCTTAAGCTGTAATTGATTAACCCCAATATGCAAATGGACCAAACCTGTAAAAGTGTGAAAACCCGTGACCCATTTCGGGTGTAGCCCCTGGGGAGGGGGGCTTCATCTGCCCTAAATGTACCTGAAGGCCCTTCAATAAATATAATCACATTTCATTCTCTTAACTTTGTCTGGCCTGTGTTTTTAGGTAGCCCCAAAAGGCATCACTGGTGGCTTTGGGACACCCAAATCCCCACTCACCCAGGCACAGAGGGGGCTGGTTCCCGTTGCTCCACACTCCCTCCTGCAGGCACTCGGCGCTGGGCTCGGCGCCCGGCTGCAGCTGGAAGCCCTGGTTGCACTGGTACACAGCCTTGGTGCCCACTGTGTACTCCTTCCCAAAGACAACCCCGTTCCTTGGAGCTCTGGGAACGCCACAGGAGAGAGCTGGGAAGAGAAAACACACCCCCCCCCAAAAAAAAAAAATCAGGGAGATGCTGGTTTTATCCCACACCGAAATCCCGGATCCTGAACTTTGCTACTGACAAACCCCAGACGCCACAGGGAGTGCCCACCCTTCATAAAGGATCAGTTTTTAACAGCAAAGCCAATCCTGAATCCCATTTTCTCCTGGAAGAGGCTCTGGCTCACACTTCCCATAATATCTATCCCACAGGATGCATCAGCGGAGCTCTCCTGAGTTTCCACGCTGAGATAAAGGATCCGACAGCGGGAACGCAGCGTGTTCACACCCCACAGCAGCACCGACCCCAAACCCCTCTCCAGGAGCACTTCTGCATTACATAAAGCAGCAAATTGTGTAATTATGTTGTGGCAGAAGGGAGGCTAAATTTAGCCTCACGGCTGAGGAGGTAGAGGGGGGAATTCGGGGGGAAAATGGAGAAGCAGGCGCGGTGCCAGGCGGCTGCTGGAGACGGCAGCGCTCCGGAGGGGAGGCTCTGCACCACTCCTGGTGGAATCCTGGCCTCTGGGGGCAGGGCAGGGAGGGGACAGGCAGGTGACAGCCAAAATACACGAAGAATCATGGACATTTATCCTGTTACCCTTTTTCCCAACCCTGGGAATGCCAGCACTGGGAAAAGTCCCCAAATCTGCTTCTCCAGCAGCACGAGGAGGGAAAACAAATCCAGATCTGACTCCAAATCCACCCTGTGGTCCCCATCCCTCTCCAAGCCTGGCTCTGGGGAAGAGGGAGATCCACATCTCTCCTGTCTGGACAGGGTGGGATGCCAAGGGAAGAGCAGCCTGAACTTGGGAAGCTCCACTGGGAAGTTCCTGAAGGTTCTGTGGGGTTAGGAGTGGAGCAGAACCTGCCAGGAGACACAGCCCTAACCCCTGATCCCAACATCTGCCTGGGCTTCCAGACAAACCCATTCCCTGAACAGCCCAGCTCAGCTTCTGAGCCATTCCAACACATTTGCCTTCCTGGTGCTCCCTGTGCACAAAAACAGGGCTGGAAAAGCAGGAGACATGGAGCCCAGTGAGGGCTGGAGAGCCCAAACTTTGCACGTGCAGCAGCAGCAGCAGCACAGCCCTGGGTCTTTCCCTGTGCAAGGCCCAGTTTTATCCCACTCCTGCCACAGCACAGAGCAGGATCCCAGAGCAGCTGGCAGGGGCTGGAATTCTGAGAGGTGCCAGCAGTTCCAGAGGCAGGATCAGGCCCGTCCCTGGCGGCACTGATGGTGACAGGAGTGTCACTGCAGCGAGCTCAGGGCTGGCCAATCCCTCTCCAAGGCCTGGTGTCTAGACAGGCTGCCAGGCTGAATACCAATGGCTCTCGCAGGGAAAAGAGGGCACCTGGAAAATCCAACCTTTCCCTGCTGCTCTTTTCCAGTTCCCAGTCATTCCCTTCTCTCTTTGCCAGCTATTCCCAAACCCTTGCAAACGAGGATCACCCCTCAGCGCTCCGAGCTTGTTCTCAACACGGAATTACCAGAATTCCAGTAGAGATATCTTCACACGGATGCTTTATTTTCTCCCATCCCAAGTCCTTCCCTCCTTTCCCACTCCCAGTCATTCCCTTCTCTATTTGCCAGCTATTCCCAAACCCTTGCAGACGAGGATCACCCCTCAGCACTCTGACCTTGTTCTCAACACGGAATTACCAGAATTCCAGTAGAGATATCTTCACACAGATGCTTTATTTTCTTCCATCCCAAGTCCTTCCCTCTTTTCCAGCTCCCAATCATTCCCTTCCCTCTCTGCCTTCTATTCCCAAACCCTTGCAGACGAGGATCACCCCTCAGCACTCTGACCTTGTTCTCCAACACGGAATTACCGAATTCCAACACTGTTTTCTTTACACTGCTTTTCCAGGAACTCCTGGAACTCGATCCCAACCCGTCCCTGCTCTCACCTTGGCACAGGGGGATGGCTTCCCTCCAGTGGAAGTGGCCCTGGGGGTGCTGGGTGCAGGTGGTGGTGCTGTGTCCCACCAGGCGGTAGCCGGCGTCGCAGCCGAAGCGCACGGAGTTGCCGGGGCGCAGCCCAGAGTGGCTCAAGATCATCCCGTGTGCCGGCGGCTGGGGGAGGCTGCAGTAGGGAGCTGCCAAGGAGGCCAGGAAAAAGCAAACCAGTCACAGGATGAGGAGCAGCAGCAGCAGGGTCATTGCCTTCCCACTCCCAGGAATTAACACTGAGTTTCCCCAAAAAAATCCCCCAAAATTTGTGATGGATAAACGCGGAGTCAAAGTGGGGATGGAGGGCAGGGCTCTGAGCTTCACCCAGCTCCTGGAATAAGGAGTTGTTTCTGGTAATTAAATATTCCTTAATTCATTTGCTGAGCAAAGTCTGGACAGGCTTTTCCAGGGCCTGACCACCCCCTCATCCAGAAACCTTTCCCAATATCCAGTCCCTGGCATCAGTGACTCTCCACATCAGGCTCCTGATCCTGAAGAGTGGTTGGGAAAAGAGCCAAAGCTCCAAGGTTTCTCCCTCGAATTTCTCCGGTTTGTGATCTCACAGTCCTGGCCCTGATTGTTCCAGAGTGGTGGAACACGAGCCAAAGCTCCAGGGTTACTCCTGGACAGACCCTGCCTTTCCCAGCTCGGAACGTGCCCTGCTCTGTGCCTCCCCCGCCTCGGCAGCTCCTGCCCTCACAGCTGGGTCTCTGCAGAAATCCCATGGATTCTCCAGGCTGTGGAGCTGCTCCTGCTCCTGGCAGAGGCAGCTGGGACTCACCGGAGTAGCGGATTTTGAAGCCTTTCCTGTTGTAGGCGTGGTCGGAGGACCAGCGCAGGAAGACGCTGTTCCCGCTGCTGGTGACGGTCAGGGGGGCCGAGTAATTCCCACTCAGGGACAGCAGCAGGGGGCTCTGCCCAGAGGGACCTGCCAGGGAGGAGGGGACAGGGACAAGGGAAAAGTCACAGCAGCCATGGAGCCATCAGTGGGGCTCGCTGTCCCTGTAGGGGGAACGGGCACGGGGAGATGTCCCTGAGCAAAGGCAGCTCCCAGCTCCCTGTGGGGTTCCAGGGCTTACATCCTGCTCCTGGGAATCCAGGGGCAAAGCTGACCACAGGAAAAGCAGGATTTGCTCCAGGCAGGAGCTCAGGTCCCCATGGTGACCCCAGGAGCACCAGCACAGCCCCTGTCTTCACCCTGAGAATCCCCTCCCCATTCCCCAGAACTCCTGGGCATGGAGGATCTGCTCCCTGTGGCCTCCAGGGATGAGAATTCCCACTTTCCCAACTCATCCCCTGCAGCAATCTCTGCTGCCATCTCTCTCCCAGGAGTTTCCCAACTCCTGCCCCTTGGAAAAATCCTTCAGATCCATCCCAAAAAATCAAACTGTAGCTATTTCCTCATGCAAGGAATCAGTGAGGAGCTTTCTGGAAGGCCAGCAGGAGGTTCCAGGTGGGCAGCTGGCCCTGGAATGCTCCTTCCCCCTTGATTGCCATGGGATTATGGAATCCCAGGAAGGTTTGGGATGGAAGGACCCCCAGGTCAGAGGGGTGGATCTCTTACCATCAAAGATTTCAAACTCATCAAACTGCTTCTCGCTGAGGAAGTACTCGATGGTGAGGGAGATGTTGTAGCCTGGCTCCACCTTCACCACCCAGGAGCAGGTCTGGAAGTGGGGGTAACTTCCCAGGAAGCTCTGGCTCAGGATGACCCCGGTGGAATCAGTCATCAGCTGGTTCATGGGGCAGTGCACTGGGAATGGAAATGAACATTCCTGGTTTTTCAGAGGGAAGATGGAAGCACAAGGTCTGTCCTGATGAGCCAGCTCAAGGCAGAGCACGACCCCTGCACTCCTTGATCCCTGGGGCTCAGAGAATCCCAAAATCCCACAAATCCCAACAACTGTCACACTCAAAAAAAGGAGAAAAAAGCAGCAAAGCCAACAAACCATTCCCAGTGCCTCAGCCTCAGTTCACACCTCTCCCAAAACAAGCAGCACCACAACCAGAACTCTCCTGAGGCACAAAAACCTCTCCAGAAATCCCCGGAAACTTTGTTAGAACAAAAGCTGCAACTACAGCTCAACCCATGGAATTGTTAACTGAGACATGAGAACTCCAATTCCTGCTCAGGGCGGGTCTCACTCCCTCCTCCCAAAACCCCACACTCCTGGAGATGGGAAAATGAACCCCAAGGATGAAAAATGTGCTAGAAAACCACCCCCAGCTCCTTCCCAGAGCAGGGAAAGCTGGGATTTCTGGAAGCTTTACCTTCACAGGTGGGTGGGGGTCCCTCAAACTGCAGGTGGGTGCCCAGCTTGCAGGTGAGGATTTCGTTCCCAATCAGGGTGAAGCCGGGAAGGCACCGGTACCTGACGATGTCACCTGGGAAGGGATGGGACACAGGGATGGGAGGGGGAAATGCACAAAAAAAGGGGAAATTATGGGATAAGGGGTGGAATAGAGGGATAAAAGGGGGAAATGCAGAGATAAAAGGAGAAATGGAGGGATAAAAGGGGGAATGGAGGGATAAGAGGGAGAAATAGAGATAAAAGGGGGAAATGCAGAGATAAAAGGGGAAATAGAGGGATAAAAGGGGGAATAGATGGATAAAGGGGGAAATGTAGGGATAAAAGGGAGAAATAGAGATAAAAGAGGGAAATGCAGGGATAAAAGGGG
>VWZV01005391.1:14794-205343 GCA_013397155.1 Irena cyanogastra | reverse complement strand
AAGTATAACTCCCTGCACATATGTTCTGCAATTACTATTGCAAGATTTATTTATTAAAGTAAAAATAAATAACTGTAATACTTATTTATCAACCAAAGCAAGCCTGAAATAATTAAATCTTAAATTTTTCTTCTTCCCTGAAACTACCTACAGCTGTGAGGCTGAACAGAATCAAGCATTGTTGTACTGAAGCTATGTTATTTATATATGTGAATACTGCCAACACACCTTCAATTCCTGTGTCATGTTCTCAAAACCATGTAACATTTTATATGGAGCAGGCAGTGGACCACTAAGGTTAACACTCAAGATCATCTGGTTTAGCCGATCCAGGTCATTGAGAAGGAGTCCTGTGCATTCATCATCACAAGCTGGGGGAAGAACAACAAAGCTCATTTCTTCCAGCTAAACATTTAAGATATTTGATTTAGATATTGTATGGCACACATGCAATTCTGTGGGAGCTAACACTAATTTCATACATATTACCCCAAATGTGTAGTGTGAGAAAAAATGGAAACAACAGCTAGGGAGTAGCTAAGACATTATTGCTTGGGATTAGACACTTTAATATAAAACACAAAGATCAAAATTGATACCCCACAAAAAGAGGAAATAATTAATGTTGTCCACTGTGGACTAGCCAATATAAAATACTAAATTATACAGGTAATTTGGATGAAGTTTGAGAAAAGCAGATGGGCAATTTGGAGAGTCTAAGGAGCTCTGTAAGAAACATAGTATGCTTATGGATTTGAATGCAAGAAAAAACCTAAAAAAATCTCCATATAACAGCATGGCCAAGCATACTAAACCTGTAATGCAGACAGCTGAAAGCATCTAGGTAAAAACATTGATAGTTTTCTTTTTAAAATTGCTTTTGCCTACCTCTTTTCACTAACCAGCTTATAAGTTTTTCATGTATGCTCCTTTTCTTGCAAATATCCTTCAGGATGAAAAATATTGTTGTGTACTGCATAAATCAAAAGAAGTTTGCATTTCCTCCCCCCTTGCTTTCGATTAACTATCACAAGAAATTCTCATCTTGTATCATTTATGCAGCAGACAGGAGAATTCTTCATCCTTTAGAACAGAGTTGTGGGAATACCTTTCTGTTTCTCTGCATAAAGAACTAGCAAACCCAAATATCTCAGGAGATGAAGCAAACTGTGAAACAATGAATTCACTGGTAATGTTAAGAGATATGGCGAGTTCTACCTAAAATTTTGCAAGTGTGTAATTATTTATTTCAGGAAAGCTAGGCAGTTTAATCGCTAAAACAACCCCACTAAGCAAAGTGTATGTTTTTGTAGAGAACAGAAGTAATTTTCAGAAGAGAATTACTTTTTTCCTGAAATCTATTCTTCACGTAGATTAAATCTTTTCTGTTCATTAAAGTTTTCATTGTTACCTAAATATGATTATTATTCTGTTGACTGTTCAATATAGCAAAGACAAAGAGTGGAGTCAAATACAGAGAAAAAAAAAGAAACTGAACTGTTTCAATACACCATAAAACTCAAGTGGTGATTGGAAAGGAGACAAGGTAGATGCTGGATTAGCATAGTAAGAAGTGAGTGCAGAAAGCTAGGTACTACTGTTATTTTAAGACTTCCTTTTGCATTTTCATTGCTTCCATTTGCAGACTTCTTCCTCGTATTTCACAGTATTTTGCTACATAAACTGAGCTGCACTGGAACTGCAGTCAATAACTGTGGGCATGATACATTCTGATTTATGCTCCTACATGAAATTTTACCTCCCCCCAACTTATTATCATCCCTGTTCTTGCCATCTGTGTGCGAGCCTTCAAAAGCTTGAGAGAATTCAAGGAAAAGCAAGTTTTACAGCAAATAATGTTTTATATAACAAACACCTGTTCTGTAGGTGATCAAGAAGGTAAGGAGACCTGATAATCATTTTGCAGGATGAAAATAAGTGATTTTGAACTGAAAAGAGTTGGCCTTCATAGTATAGTTTTCAGTGTGGGGTTTTTTTTCATATATTCTTTCCCTTATGAAACAAGTGAAATCTATTCGCCTTCAACATTTTCCTAGTGGTTTGTAATAAATTGCTAAGAAATTTATTATGCGTTAAAGACAAACTCAATTCACACCAATAAGAAAAAAATGAACAGTCCATGAAGAGATGAAGTATTTTCAATGAGTGGGCAATCAATAAGTGAGCGTTCAGTATAAATTAACACCTCTTACAAAATAATCAGGTTGAAAACAGGAACTGCATCGAGTGAGACCACAGCTGAGTAGATGAGACAGGGCTAAGCTGCTCCTGTATGCAATCTGTAACATACTGTAGCTATGGGAAATATTTCAAGAGTCTGATTATATTTTGCAAGACTAAATACTTCTGTGTCTATCTGTAAAGCTGTCAGGATAAATTTTTGTCTAATATTAAAAAATGCAGCACTAAATTCAGATCATTACAGCAGTGCAAGCATGTCAGAGGCAAATCATGCAATCAATATTACAATAGTTCAACGAGCAATTAATGCAAATTACTGCTTTTTCCATTTTCACCACACTTTTCCATGCACACTAAGTCTCTACGGATTTCTACTTACCTCTTGTGAGAAACATGTCCAAAGTATGCATGCCAAAAGAAAGTCTTTTAAGTTTACAGACATTTAACCATTTATTCCATCTTAAAAAGAAGCATAACGTGCAATAAAAGAAACACATCTGAGTCACAATGTGTTCCTCCAGTTGAGTGATTATCTGACACAATTTTGCTTTAATACATTCATTTCTGTGAAGATTCAGAAGACTGTGTTATGACTAGGAAATTTTTGGTCTAAGGGCAGCCATGCAATTTCTGATGGGAGGTGGAGGTGATCTATGATAGTGACTCTTCAGTATCAGCTTCCTGTCATTTCAGACAAAGTGTTGAACTACTGTTAGCTCATTAATCTGTTGGCTATTACCTCATTTTCCCCATTTTGGCACTAGTCTCGCACCAAATAATAAAATACCCTTCCTGTGCCTTCCAAAACAGAACCTCGGTAGAGAGCTGAAAGCTTTATCTTCCTTGCCACTGCAGCTGGTTTCAGGTAGCTTATAGGATTAATACGTCTCCAAAATATGGGAAAATTCATACCCAGATCAGTCTAAAACACCTAATTGGGTTTATTTCTGATTTTTATTATCTAGAAATCCTTATCTGCTGGTTCTGATACACACCAGTAGCAGCTGAGTTTAAAGACTGCTTGAGGTGGGTGAAAGACAGGAGTGTGTGTCTAAACTCAACAGAAGCTCATGCATCACAAAAATGGAGAACAAGTGATCGCTTATCAGCTTCTAGGCCAAGCAGGGATATCCTAACTGAGCACAGGCAGCCTGAGAAGCAGTTGCCCAACACAGACGTAAATTTAATTGTTACACCTGAGACACACAGCAAAACTCAGACCACTGAAGAAGCTAGACCAAGGATTCCTAGATGTAGTGTTACACATGGGATCTGTCTATTCAGCTCGCTCTGTACAGGCTCCCAGCTCCTGCTGAATTAAGCACTGTTTAAGAGCTGGAAGAGGCTTCATTTCACAAATTCTACAAGATCTGAATTTGGAATGGCTGAGATCATGGAGCTCCTCACTGTTTTAAAGGGAAAACCTTGATTATCCCAGGACCAGTGGCTGAGAGCTCCCTTGTTCTTCCTGGTATTGACGAAGCAGAGATTGACAGCTGTGAAAAAGAAAATCCCTCTCATTGCAAGCATCAGTCTTGAGCACAAACTCTTAAATGCCCAAGACCTGGTATTAAAGACATTTCCTTACATAATTTTCTTCTTCTACCAATATTGAAAATTTAAATACATAAAGATGAAAGTTTGTTGACTGCAGCAAGGCTGAGGATATTTTTCTTTTTTACATCCCACAAGACCGAATTAAGCAAAAATTCCTAACAATGAAATATCTGCTTGATCTCCCTGTGTCATGATTGCTTCCTGCTCAGTCACATCAACTGCTTTACATTTAGGCTTTTGCTTGACCCCAAGGAACATTTATGTCAGGAGCACACATCCAAGGAAAGGTTTTGTAGTTTGTGTTGCAGCACAGCTCAAAACATTGAAGAACTTTTTTTTGAAGCCTCCATTGTAGTTATGACAGATACTCTGAAAGCATTCAGAAGGTGAATTCTGACTTGCCATATAATATATAGAGTCTCACAACAATAAAGCCTTGAAGTTCTCACCAGGATCGTTTTGTTCCATAAATATGGCACAGCAGTGAGCAGAGTTACTGTTCCAATAACATTGCCATCTAGGCTTCTTCATTATGTGTACTACAAACTCTACAACTGAAGTGTCACATGGTATAACAAAAAACACACAAGAGGATTACTATTTCTAAGAAAATGCATGATTTCTACAGGCTTGATTCAAAATCTGAGAGAAGATTTAGGAGAACTTTTGTCATACCTGACAGTATACAAGGATGCTGGCAGCATTATCAAAAATAGTTACCAACCATCACTATTTATTCTTTGGGTACTGACTTTTTCAAAAGACAAGGGAAAATGAACCTACAAACTTAATTGCTTGAGTCCAAAAATTTTAAGAAAGTATTCATCAGCATAATATTATGAATATCTGTTTAGGACAACCTAGATGGTTACTTTTGCTGGGGAAATAATCCAGCCACTAGCCATTAGAAATTTTTATGGTGTGTGGTAAACCATACTCTTGTATTACTTATTTTAAAAAAATCTATTTTTGGATATAATTTTTCATTGCCTGATGGTATCCTAGAGAAAACAAAATTGTTCTGTTCTAAGAATATAATGGGAATGGAATTCTGTCTGTGCCATGCACCTATAATTATCTAACCACTGTTATTTATCTGCAAGTGAAATCTTCCCTTTTAAGCAGCGGCTTTCAAAATAAATATATATTCTATTTTACCTGTAGCTCTCTAAAATATAACTGTTGTAACACAGCACTGAACTAAGCAACTAAGCACATGCACAAAGCAACTGAATGACACATTAGGGAAAAAAAAACAGTAAAAACCCAGCAAAATAGATTTTCAGTTATATCAGAAATATCAGAAATCACTTTAGTGAACATGCATGCTTCTTTGCTTTTCCTCCCCCACCTTTTCACTGAAAATCTTCACTTAAAAATCTTTAGAATACTTATGATAAGGGGTATGTTAAATTCTAAGCCTTATATTTAAAGAAAAATGCATCAGAATATTTTGGCTAAAATACCTCTCTGATCTGATTTAAATACGCATTATTTTGTTTTTCAGGTCATACTGTGTGGTGACCTTTTACAGAATTTGCCAAAAATTCTTTATTTAAATAGTTATTCTTTTTTAATTATTCAAAATAAAATTTCACTTTCTTTAACATTAACTATACCACACTAACAGAACTGCTTGATCACTCTGTCATCTACAACTTACAAATACTTTTTGAAACATGGGTGGCTGTATTTGAATGTATTTTCTTTAAGTTAGACCACTTTACCACCTAACTTGGGGTTCTCCACACTTCTGACTGGTACAATGCAATTGCTGTAGTTGAAACGGAACCACAAATGAGCAAAAGTAGGTACATGTATTCAGCTCATTTTAACTCCTGAATACAAACAGGATTCTGCTCTTGACACTAATTAATTTTCTGTACAATGAGAGTACCATGTTTTTTACTTTTAAGGTTTTGTTACAACTGAAGCTTGTCAGAAGGGAATTTACCGAGCATTTTGCAATCAATTGGTATACGAAAGTAAAAAAAAATACATTTTATACAGAACCAAACTCTCAGCTGCATTAAACTCAGATTGGAACAGCTCAGTACTCTAAAAACAAGGAAGGAAAACTTCAAGGTTGCCCCAAAGGTGTTTCTAATGGTTCTTTGACAGGACAAGGACTATTAAAGCACATTAGGGGCTGCAGCAGTGAATCCTTACCAACAGCTGCACTCTGAAGCCTGTGACATACCAGACACTCTTTACCACGGGCAAATTCCCACAAAATCTAGGCTTGCCACACTCTCTTTGCCACAGACCCGTGTCCACCACAGGCTACGAAGGTTATTGATCAGACTTATTTTCTACCATGTCACGGGTACTGTACTGCATCAGCAAAAGCAGGTTTGGAGCAGTATGGGTGTCAAGGAACCTTTAAACAAGAGGAAGATCATGCAGTAAGACCTAAGAGGCATATAAAATGTCTACTGAAATATTAACTTGCAGCTTTTGCAATTTATGATACGGTTATTATTGATACGGTATCAACAGTAAAAAACCACTTCCTGTGATAGGGAGATTTACAGTACATCCCATCTGTTCCTATAGGTGGTTCTTATCTTTATGACTAAAGAAAAGATATCTTTGCATTTGATTCCTCACTTCTGTGGTCAAATGAAATGTCCATATGCACATGTGAAGAACTGTTTTTATGGTGAAAACTGATTACTTAGTTAAAGTAAAAATGTCACTAAAGATATTGTAGGTATATTTCAACTGTCGTATTCAAATATGTTGCAGTTAAATCAGAGATTATAGCAAATAACATCTTTCAAAGCAAAAAGGTGGAAAATTTCATTTGCCTGCAAACAGCTTTTTCCATTCACAAATAGGATTTTTAACCTTATTATCCACACAATGAAATAGCCTGATTAACAAATTGGAAAACCATTATAAATGATAACTTGCACTTAGGCTGTTTTGTACAATGAAACTCTGTCATCCTGGATACCCAAAAGACTTTTCAGAATACTGGTAAGGTAAAAGACTAATAAAAAAGACACACTAAGTCATGCCTGTGGATTGGAAAAATAGGCTAATACTGGCAATAATGTAAGAGCTATTCAGGATATTGAAAGATGAAGTAATTTTCATGCAGATAGCACTCTGTAGAACACAGTCCTTATTTTAAAATTTTGTAGATGTAACACATATGAACTTAACTTGCAATTACAATTCTCCTTGACACATAGACCACAAAATGGAACTCAAACTGTAGTCATTTGAGCAAAAGGACTACTTTCTCCAGTTGCAATCATTTTGATGTTGAAAATAGAGCTTAAGATACTAAGTTCAGAATTAAGTCCTAAACTACATCACACTGCAGGACATTAGAAATTTATTTTTCTTAAGTACATTGTACTTTTAATCAATGAGCCAATGCCATGTTTCTAATAGTAAAGAAATGGAAGCAATTATATCTCTATTCCCAGTAATCTTTAATCCCTACCAAGGAATCAAGACTGATACAAAGGCATTTATTTAAATGGACTCACTTAGAAGCTTAGTTCTGCTAAATCCTAGTGACTGTCTGAGAACTGATCACAACCAGAAGGTTGAGTGAAAAAATGTTCTGTATTGTGTAGTTCCTGACTCTCTGTGCCTAGCATCTCCTCTTTAAGCACTTCAAGAAGCCATGCATTCCATTCTTGAATTATATAATGCCTTCAGACATGTTAATCAATTCTTTATTTTTTTAAGTTTTCTTTGAAAATGTTTGCAATTTGTTCTTACCATTTCATTTTAATACTCTAGTATTAGAGTGTTTCTTTTTAATACTCTAGTATTAGAGCATTCCTCTTGTTTAAAGGTTTGCACTTCTGTGTATTGAGATACAAAAGAAATGAACTCTTTGGAGAAGCAAAAAAAGGAAAGTAGATTGTACCTACTTTTCTTAATATTGTATGTCCCTCAAACAGACACCCCACTCTCCATCGAAAAGCTCCAATTAAAGATAAAACATTTAAACCAGCTCGCTGTACCTTGCCGCTATTTTCAAATATGCACAGGTTAATAAATATTATATACTGTGGACTTACTGGAACTCTACCAATAGTCTACTTTAAATTTAACAATCATGGCATCAAAGGGGAAAAAAAATCACAATAAGGTTAGTCCCTCTACATCCTGGGGAAGATGGGGAACAGGAAAGTGCCTTACTTCAATAAGGGCTGACCAAGAGTTCTAGAAAGATTTTGCTACTTTTTTTTTTAAATAAGATATAAGCATGCAGCATTACATGATATGAGATTGTGGGCTCAAAAAAACCACTATCCAATATAATGAAAAAAATCCGAACAAAAATACAAGATAGTCACTTGGTATGTATCAAAATTGAGGGTAGGACAAAGATACTAGTACGGTAAAATATAAATTGGTGCTTTACACTATTAGTTCTCTATTTTTAACAATAACAATTTTTTTTTTTACTGTCATTGCTTACATCTTTTAAATTCCAGTGGATGGTTGTTGGAATCAACATGATTAAGTAAACCTTAATAAAAATTTTGTCTGTGCCTCATGGCATAGAGCATTGCATTTGCTGGTTAAACATTTAGGACAACACTAAAAAATTCACCAAGAGATAATATTGTCACAACAGTAGCAACAACCTTTAGCAAAATTACAAACTTCAAAAAGCCAAAAATAATTTCTTCAAAGATTTTTTTTCAATTTTCAGTGATAATATTAGAAATTATTGAGTTTTCTTGACATCTCAAGGCTTGTGAAAAAAAAAAAACGGACCAGATGCCAAAGTAGTAAGAAACCTGGCAATTATTTTCAAAGAAAGCCATATAACTCACCGTTACACAAACAGGTTTGAATTTCTGAAATATGACAAGCACAATCAGAAGTTATGCAAAACTCCATTAGTATACGTACAAATGCATTTCGTGCTGTGACGCGCATGCCGATGTTCACAGCCAGCACACTTCCACCCCGTGAATCCAGGCTGGCAAGTGCACTGCCCAGTGACAGGGTCACAGGGGACAGGCACAGAACCATATGGATCACACTCACATGCGTGGCAGGACCCTCCTGGAATCTGTGGGTTTCCTGTGTAGCCAGAAGAGCATCTAGACATTGCAAACACAAAATAAGATTTGTCCAACTGAGACACAGTGCACGAAGAATACTTGGTGATATTTTAAACATAATTTATACAAACATCCATAAACCATTAAAAAAATCTTTGTTGCTTCATGATCAAGACAGAAATATTGCAAACTGTGCAACCAAGTGACTTCTAATCAAGACACAGAACAGTCTGGATGGAGGACATATGCAAAATTGATTCCACATCCTTAACGACTTTCAGTTAAATTTCTATTAAACCACAACAAAAAAACTCCTATAGACCTAGGCACTTGTGTTTTGTGTCAGACATGAAATACCCTTGTAGACATTTGCCAGTTTTGATCACCTTAATCCCTCAGTGTTTTGATGGATGGGACAACAGAGGCTGTTTAGGCTGTAATTCCCAATTTGGCATTAAAATGTATATATGTGACTGTCTTTCACAGCCAATGCCCATGAGGGCACAACAGTCACTAAAACAAATGGTATGAGTGACATCAAGATACACTATTAGCATGGCATCTAATTTTAGATAAATTTTTTTAACTTCTGAGCCCTGGAGTAAAAAAACCCTCACACATCAAAAAGGAAGGCTAGGACAATATCTGTGATATAAATAACACTGATTATCAATTTACAGTGGTATATATTAAAATTGTCTATGTTGGCTGAGTTTTAACAGCATATAAAGGAGAAATAAATTATCCAAAGGCATGTATTTAAACAACAGTAAATACATGCTTGTGATGATGAAAAACATTTCTCTCTTTCATGCCTTTTCCTCATTTCATTGTCCCTCTTTCTGCTTCTTCCATTCATCCTACCTTTGGCAGTACTGGCCTTCATATCCAGGCGGGCAGGCAGTACAACGGTAATCACTAGGTCCTTCAGCAACACAAGTAGGGCTAAAACTAAAACAAAAGCAAATAAAGAATTTTTTTCTAATCTCTTGCATCATTTCACTTTGGTCAGCAGTGCGGAAGGGCCCAAAAAATTCTACTCAATGTAAATGGCAGTATTTTCTTATCTGTTTATAAAAAGCCTTTGGGAGGTCTCTCTATTATAATTTTTGCGAATGCCTCACTGTGACACTTGCACAGTTTGGACAAGGGCTCTAAGGGCTGTATCCAAGAGGATGGAGCGAGCAACACCCACACTGTAGCCTTGTGTGACTGAACGGTGCTGCCACTCACAGTGAGCACTGGGAAGGATGTGAAACAAAAGCTTTAGAAACCGAGCTAATGAACGTTCAGCCTTTCCAGTCTGATTTCATTTTATTTTGAGTGAAATGAGATAAGCTGGGAAGAGTTTACTCGAAGGTAAGATATTAGGAGGGAAAAGGAACTAAAGTCATAGCTGTGTGGAATCTTCCAAAAAGGCAGCATTAGATGATCTTCTCAAGGAGGTATGAGAAAAGCCCATTCTATAGAGAAAAAAACCCCTAAAAACAAGCCCCTTCATGATCTTGTTTTAATCTCTAAAGAGGTCTTATTTTAATCATTATAGACACTAGATTATCTTTTCTAAGTCACTTTACTACTGACTGTAGTGTGCACCTGTGGGTGCTTCGCAAAGTAGCACTTAGTTGAAATGTTAGTGTATTAAGCACCTGCACAGACAGTTAAAACAAACAAAAAGGGCAGGTAGGGCAAAAGAACAGAACTAAATATTAAGATGGTGGAAAAGTGGAAAACCATGAAACTCTTTCAGATCTTTGTGGAAGAAGAGCTAGAAAAGCACAGGGGTGGCTAGTGGTGAGCCCAAGGCTCCTTCTGGGTACAGTACAGTCAGCATCCTCATCTAACTTGCTTATAATGCATTAAATCAATAGTGCTTGAATGAGTATATAAAATTACGCCTTTGCAAAAAATGTAAACAAATTGATCTGTTACTCACAAACTCATTATCCAACACATTTTCAACTCCATAAAAATAGATCCATACTAGGAACGATTCATCCTCTCTTTTTTTTTTCCCCAGCTCATCATGTTTGAAGCTGACTGCTGATTGTACAGCAGTGTAAACACAGTATTTAAAACTTTAGTGGAGTCTTATACAATTTCATAAATAAAATAAGTGTACTGTACAATTCACAAATACTATCATATCAGTCATGACATAGCAAGCTAATGAGATAGCTCATTAGCTATCTGTATTTCATGTAGATTATGATTACTTGACTACCATAAAATAACTGCAGGTAGACTTTTTCCTTAATAGCATACTGAAGAGCTTTAACTGGTCTGCAAAAGACACAAATCTAAGGTCTGATACTCTCATTTTCCACCTAATACTGTAGCTTTATGGAATGAATCTATGCCACTCTATCTATCTAGAAGTCAGGCATTTATTCTAAACCAATTGTTCAGGCATCCTCTATCAGCACTGGGAAATGGACATGCACAGACAGACTTATACAGACATTTGAAACATCTCCTTCCCCGCCCTCTCTCCAATGTGTTTCCTTTAGGTTTAACATGAGTGAGATGTACAGTTGTTGGTCTCTATATTTACTACACAGCTACCAAAGTTGTTGATGGCTGTGGCTAACAGAAATATAAATCCATTCCATGATATCTAGAGACAGCTGAGTTAAGCTCTATAAAACACAAGCAGTTCTGTTCCTGGACATGCTCAGATCTGACTCCTTTTTCACAACAGCACTAAGAAACTGGATGACTATCTCATGATTCGATTCAGACTAGGTGTTATTCTCTTATCTCCTGTGAAGGTGTATGAAACTAGAGAGTCTCATGATCACTTTCATGTGAGCATGACACAAAAGGCTGTGACAACACCCACAGCCATGCAGGCTATGTGACTAAATGAGGTACGGGCATTTTGCTTGCTCTCCCTCAGGCAGCTCAGCAATTTAAGCATGCACCTAGGACACCTAAAGGGAGCTTTTAAAAAAAGATGGAGATAAGACAACAGGGAATAGTTTTAAACTATTAGAGGGGAAATATTAGATTATTATTAGATTACTAATTAATTAATATTAATTACTATTAGATTAAATATTAGGAGGAAATTGTTTACTCAGAGGGTGGTGAGACACTGGAACAGGCTGCCCAATGAAGTGGCAGATGCCCCAATCCCTTGAAGTCTTCACGGCCAGGTTGGATGGGGCTTTGAGACACCTGGTCTAGTAGAAGGTGCCTCTGCCTATGTCAGGAGGGCTGGAGCTAGATTATTTTTAAGGTCTCTTCCAACCCAAACCATTCTATGATTTTGCGTTACACAAGCTACCTCTAGTCTGCACATTTCACACTTGTAGAGCACTTCAGCAACACTCACTTCCTGACTTTATGTTTTAGATAAGATACTGAAATGATCTCAGGGGCACAGTGTGGAGAATATGTCTAAATTCTTGTAGCATGGTGCCATAGACACCAGGTGAAGAGCCCTGCTCATTTTCTGATCTGATACATGGATTTCTAGGCAACCAAAGGTTCCTAAGCCCCATGAAAATGGATGGAATATTTGCAGCCTGTCATACTGCCACTTAGTAACATAAAAAGTTTTTTCCAATATTTGCTGATTTGTAAAACCAAGAAGCTTGGTTGACCTTGTCCTCTGCAACCTGAATGTCCTTTTCTGATACCAATAGATAGAACACATAATCAAGTTGTAACAGAAAACACCCATGAAATGGGCAAAACTCAGAAAAACTTGTAGTTAAGAATGCATTACAACTTCTGAGATAAAGTATATTTTTAAAATACCTGAGATTTGGAAATATTCTTAAAAACTTTTGCTGTGGACAAAAGATCATGATCTTTATCTAATAATGTTTGAAAAAGGATCTTCCTCCTTCAAAATAAACCCAAGACCATTTCAAAAATGATAAAATGATGTAAAAAGAAGAAGAAACCCCTTAAATTCTCAGCTATACTGACTGAAATCTTTACTAAAACATCCTAAAGGCCAGACAAAGCACAGAAAAAGAGTTTTACGGAACACTTCCAGCTTTCCAAAAGCACAATCATGAAACACAAACCTGTTCATAGCACTACTACAGTATGATGCCAAATATCATTAAGAGCTTCTCAGCAAAACAACAAACAAATCTCAAGTGCTAAAATATCATCTGTTGGGAACACACGCAGAAGCATCATGGATAGGCTCATTAGCATAAAGCAACCAATAAAATTTATACTGCAATAACTATAATGCTTTTAAATTATTCTACCTTTCACAAATTGCCTAAACCTCATGTAACATTAAATAAGGAATCAATAAATTCCATAGTGGAGCAAGAAAGGCACCGTAACAAATTCATACCAACATAATACATAAGACTTTTTGCAGCTCCCTTGTGGCTACATTGTACTTGGGTTCTGCTCTAGCTCCATTTATGAGAATACCTTTATAACACACTCATTATCTTGAGTATTGCATTTTCTAGCACTTATTAATTTATTCATCACAAATTAGCAAGGGAGCAATTTCTGACTTTTAAAGGAAGATCAATTAGAAAAAACAGATAAGAAATTTTTATTATAGCTTCCATGAGGCAATTTTTCCATAGCCAGCCATCTGAAAAAGGACACAGGGAGCCCAGAAGGAAGCTCTGGCTTTCTGGAAAGGCAGCTCTGTGCCATGAGTTTGCTGACTTACTTGTTACTAGAAATGGGTAGGGGACAAGCACAAGGCCGACAGTCATCCGGAGAGCCTTGGACATTGCCGTAAAATCCCGGAGCACACCTCTCACAGTGGTGACCAGCAGTATTGTGCTGACAATCCTGCCGAGGAAGGAGACAGAACGAAAGCCGCATTTGATAATTACAAGAAAGCAGACAACATTCTGCTCCCAGCCTTAGGGATTCAAATCTTCTTCAATACATAATTTCCCTGATCTGATTCTCAGTGGGAATGCTTGCTTTAAGCTTCTCTCAAATGCCTGCTGAGTAATATACGGGCTTAAAAGGAGAAAGAATACAAGTCTGTAGCTACCCAGATGTATCCTACAGAATTTCTTATCCCATTCATCCTTTCTTCCCTCCTTTGTTCCAGCAATTGGAGAAGGAGCAATAATTAAAATTCAGCCTTCCTGTACCAGGTCATGTGTATTACTGCCTGTAAGAGCAGAACTGTGTTAACTGTATGACACATGGTACATTGTTTCTTTGTTTTGCCGGTGTCTACTTTTTCTTTTTACATAAATAGTAATTCGGGGGTGAAAAGGCATTGCATAATCTGAACTCTAGAGAAACAGAACAGAAAACTTCAAAAGTTTGCTTTTATGACTCTCCCTGAACTTTGACACCTAAGTTATTTAGGCAAAAAACTAGTATTAAAATATTGTGTTCTGTTTTTTAGATTAGCAGCACAACTTAGGAATTTTACATTAAAATTAACTTGGTTCAAAGGTTTAGAAGTGTAATACCTGACAAATTGATGTTTCAGAGTCACACATAGTGCTATGTCCATGACACTGACATACAACACAGGTGCCTAAGGACTGAGCAGGTGTCCTTTCCGCAGGTGGAGATGGAAGCCTATAAAATCCTGGAGAGCATGACTGCAATAAAAAAAGATGCAGAAGAAAACAGATCATTACAGAGTGGACTGCGTATGGGGAGCATTGCAAGCTCATCTTTCCAATCACCAGTTTTTATAAGTTGTGAAAAGAATCTGACAGGCTTCCAGCTGTGTTACAAACAATATACAGTACTTTACAGATAACAAGAGCCAGCCCTAATTGGAAACATGGCTGAAAAATCCCTGGAGCACTCTACCAGCATCAAGCTTTTATACTACAGCTTGAGAGATCTTTCAGTCAGATGCAGAACACCTTTCTGTTCTCACTGTGCATCAAGCATCATTCCTTTCATTACTTAAGAAAAGAGTTCGTTTTCAAAATAATTTTTTGCATGACTGGGGAGAGCAAGCATGATGATTCTGTTTCCTTCATCCCTGCTATGTTTTTCAGGTTCGACAAGCTAGTATCTGCCTACACACTACCTGATGGATAACAAGCAAAAGCTGAATAATAAACAAGAAAATGGCAGCATGGCTGCATTATTTATAGCTATATAATTTAAAGACCAAAAAAGTACAGAATTCAAAATGTTAAAGGTTTTCCGTGTCTTGAGCCTATCAGCCCCAAACCAAGTTTATCCATCACTAAGTCTCCTCTACTGCAGCTTGGCAATAAAATTCCAAGAATAACCCAAAAATTGTGAGCAAAGCTGACACATGCAAAATCAAACACTTGATCTTTATTTCAGGCTTATTACACAGTTCTGTGGAAGCCCTAACACAGCTCTCAGAAAGCACACAGCTATGGCAGCATAAAAACACAAACAGGAACATTTTGACAGTTGAGACCATTAGGGGTAAGTGCCTACAGAGAAGTCACTTGTCCCATGTATTAATCCCACCACCTAGCGGTGCCAGGAGCCTGTGAAAGCTGGCTGATGAGGTCATTTCCTACTGATGATCACAATTTCTGCTTTTTGGAAAGGAGTGGTACACTTTTCACACAGCAATAAAATGGATGCAAAATAAAACAGAAGAGAATCTGGAGTAAGTAATTTTTGTGACCAAAAGCAGGATTCTTCAATGAAGCACTAGCTGACATGCTAGATTTATTCATATACCACCACTCTGACAGTTTTATAATCATTGCCAAAACCTCTAGGAGTCTAAGTTATGAAAAAAGTATAAACACAATTATTTTCTTTGAATCACAAAGAAATTAATCTTAACTCATTTCTGCTTTTCCCCTTCTATTTTGACTTAGACCACATTAAGTTCCCTGAAGCATAGAAAAAGCCTATCTTCTTTTTCATGGTTTGTGAAGAATTCTAACCTAGATAAATAATCTCAAATGAAAGTAGTTATCTTATTCTTTTTTCCCCTCCCTCTCTACCCCCACAAGTGTACTTGTCCAAACAAGGTACAAAACACAGCTTTACAAGTTCTGAACACTTCAGAATCAGATTATAAATACACGGTACATCCTCAAACAAAACTAATATCTGGGGTTTTTTTCTGATACACCACTGACAGTCTTACCACCTATTTTGATTGAAGCATTTCTTAGATGAAATAAAACACAGACAAAAGATAAAACAGACTATATTTTTAATTGCTAGTTTGGAAGCTTTTCAGAAGCAGCCATCAGGAAAATTCTTACCACTGCTTCTGCAGCCTACAACTCGATGTGGAAAAAAAAGGAAAAAAAAGGATGGGGGGGGAATATAAATGTAACTTCCAGTAAAAATTGCTGTGCAAACAGTCTTCACAATGTTATTATATGGATAAAGCATAGCACAGACACATACACCCTGTTAACACCTACTTAAAAAATGCCAGGATGTCAGATATTTTTTTTCCTGCTAAAATTAAATAAACCTTCACAGAATACACCATAACCTTCACTGAGCACACTAAAAATAAACTAAGTTATGAGTATGTGAAGATCACACAATTAAGAATGAAGTATGAAGATTGCAATTGAGACATTTATTGAGCCCCTGGTGGGTGTGAATTAAAAAAAGTTCTAATTACATTATCACATATTTTTCTTCAAAAATCCAATTTGCTACAGTAATTAAAAAAAAATCTGTACTTCTAAGCAAATGTTGGAGTCCATTAATTTCTCATGTATTTACACAAGTTCAGGTGTATTCTAGTGTGCAAAGAAAATTACTTCATTCACTTCCTTGTACACCTTTCCTGTGGACTTACTATTTTTGTTGACTTATTTGCTGCATAACACAATCACGTATACCATCCAAAGGGATCAGAATTCTCACAGATAATAAGGTATCTTTCCCTTCATTTACTTCAATTTTTCTCCCACTGCTAGTTTGAGGAAACTAGCAAGATCGCACTTAAGATGTTTGAGGCATTTGCAGAATACTCAAGGTGCTGTTCCTTGCTACCTCCACCAAACAACTGCAAACAGCGAAATTAGAATTTCTTGTGCTGAATAAAAAGGAAAACATGGTATTCTGCACACAGAACGATTGGCAGTCTCATCATCAAGAGCACAGTCAGAAATATTAACTTACATTCTGCAGCCAATGTATTATATCTTAAACAATTTCTCTGGTACCTATAAGAAAATCCATTTTACAAAAGCATATACAAGTCAGCTGATTTGCTAGAATGCTTGGGTACTTTTGGAATATGCAAACTTCAGCATGACATTTTAAGTAAAAAGTAAATATAGTGCATGTATAAGGAGCACTCAGGTCACTTATTTGACCAACACTTTTCTCCCGGTGTTCAGTGAGTTAGTATTTTACTATTACAAGAGTATTAAACCCTAATCTGTTCAAAAAGGCTTGATCGTTTAATCTTTTAGCAACAGTCACACAATTCAGCCTCAGTGATGCTGTCCCAGTAAAGCTCACTTTCCTGTATTCTAAGTATTTGAGTCATTGCCATGGTTTCAGTGGCATATTTCCCTACAGGAATAAAAAAAAGGGCTGAAATTCCCTGTGAGAGAAATACCCGCGAGAAAAAGTAAGTAATTAAATTAAGGAAGAGTTGTTGCCAGTTAAGGGAATTCACACTCAATTACTATTCACACCTCGCCAAAGAATGAACCAGAGAGGGTACAAAGACCTTTCCTGGGAGTTGGGTGAGTACTGTACCTCACAGGACAGGCCAGAGTAACCCAATGGGCAATCACATTTCTCTATCAGGTAAGCCTGAGGAGACATCCCAGACACAGGGCCACCTTCAGCAATCTCCAAGGAGATCTCAGAAATCCTGGAAAAAAAGAGCAAACACCTCTAATGAGATTAGTCAAACACTCACTCAAACCCAGTTACTTCATGGCCAGCTGGCATGGGAGGAAACAGTCTTATTTGGCTGTTTGTAAGATTCTCAATCTACAGCAGATAAACAACACTGGGTTTTTGCATCTCTCAAGAAACTACAAAGTTAACACCACCTCTCATTTTCTAGTTCTAGGCAACAGTATAACTAACTAAATCTCCAGCCTGATTCTATCGCTTTAATCTCTTTTCAGCCAAACTAACAAAAGTTAACATACAAAAATTCATATCTCATTCTTCATTTGGATGGACTCATTAAGAAATTGATGACTCTCAGGGGTATGGCAGTAAAACTGTCCTCTTAATGAGCTTTTAATGAGGCAACTATTTAAAAAATAAAATAAAATCTATCCTAATAATATCCTTGCCTCCCAACCACTCCTTGTCTTTCCAGCGTGAGTGCTGACCTGCTAAATAGGGTTGAGTACATCATAGACAAAGAAAACAAATATAAGATCTAATGAAATACACTTAATCCTAATGTATCAGAATGCTGTACTTTTAAGCTTACTTCTTTATTTTGGGGATTTGTTAGTTTGCTTAAACGAATGCTACGATCTGGAACACCTATTGCCTCAGAGAACTAAAATGTGCAGAATAGTGTAAATTTTAAAGCTTCAAATATGATGCTAACCTAAGCTAAAATGTCAAAGATTGTCTAACTGGCCAAATAAATGTCAACAATGTGGGTAGAGTCTATTCAGTAAGTCACTGAGCAGAGTGCTAATGGAGAGGAGCTCACAGAGCTGCTCACCTCTCCTCAGGCTCACAGCCTGTCCAACTTTTCCCAGATGTTGATTCCTGAGGGACTGAGTGATGCTGCTCTGCTCATTGGCATATAGGTACCAATGTCAGGATGAATGGAAGAAAAGCAAATGCCCACCACTGAACTAGATGAGAGTTTTGTGGCTGAGCTTACATGACCAGACCCACAGGTCTTGATAACCTTGTGTCAATATAAAAATCCCCAAAGCAATCTGGTAACTTAAACCCTATGCTCTCTTCTTATTACCTGAAGAAAGGGGTTCAGTCGACTTGGGAAACTGAACAAAAAAACCAAAAACCAAGCAAACAAAGCCAAGTCAAAACAGAAGACTGAAAATAAAGAGGACAAACCCATTCAGATCTGATATGTCAATGTGAAGTTACATTAAAATCTCTGTACATTTAATGGGAAAAGAAAATGAAATCTGCCTCCCCATCATCCTCAAAAGTGAGGACACAGTTGAAAAACTGTTTACTGTCATAAAGCTGTATTTAGATAACACTACACTCTAGGGCCACAAAGCTACCTATTGTTTGTGTGAAAATGTTACTTAAGGAAGGTCAAGCTTGGCTGACTTTTGGAAACTGTCTGTTAGGCAGCAGCCAAACAACTGCTACCTGATCACTGTCGGGAATATTGAAATAATTTGCAGTGAAATTGAAAGCATACTTCAATTCAAGAAATTTATTATCACAGCCCTGTTGCAAAACAAAATCTAATAAAAGCAATGTTTCCATTTAGAGTGTTGAATGTGAAAATGAGGGCAACAAAATGAACAATACAGGAGAAAAATGTTTGGGTTGGGATTCTGAGCAGAAACCTCTAAATCACTAATAATGCTACAGCTTGGAAGCAGAAACAACATTAGCATTGCTACTAAACTGTTTAGCTAATAGAGTGCTAACTCTAGAATGAAGCTATTTTTATGTTCCCAATTGCTGCTGCTACTTCGACTTTATTTTAAAGTGTTTTTCCTGTAGTTTATCACTTACCTGCAGCTTCTAAACTTTGCAATTGAAATTAAAGCACTATTAAAACCTAAAAAAATGTAAAAATACTTCATATATATCTTTTCCTCCTCCCATACACAGGTTCTTTAGCTTTATATATCTTTTTCTACAAGGCACAGTCAAATGGAAAGAGAGGCTTTATTAACTTAGAAAAGGGCCCTTATTTGGGAAGCACAAAACACTCTATTTAAACAAATGTTTTATTGTCACTTAATTCAAACATATGCTTAAATTTGAGTACAAATATTGTTCTTTAGAGAATCTCATCTTATTTTTAATAAAAGTCTTCAATTCTGATGCAAGGTAATATTCCACTAACCTTTAAAAACATTTTTGGGGATTTATACTTTAGTCTTATGCAAAACTTCCACTGAAATCATTCAAGGTGCTAACTTGAAAAAAATAATAATGTATTCTTGCTATATTCTACCTAAACTCTCACGTGCCATGTGATAAATGTTAACTTTGTAACTAGACAGATAATAAAAATCCATTGTAACATAACCGCCCCCAAAATCAAATACAGAATTATATGCAAGGTTATGACTTCAGATGGAGAGTTACCAGAAAGACCAGATGAACTCTTCGCTAAGCCCTGCTGTCATAAAATGTCACATTCTGAAATGCCATGCTGTAAAAATATATTCTGGTTCTTTAAGTGACACCTTGCAAACCTGCCTTGGAACTGAAAAGCCCTCCTCTGTTCTGACTGCCTCATTACTGGGTAGCCTTGATAAAATGCTGGTGCAGTGCAGGCCTAGCCCAGCCACAGGAGTCACATACACCTCAGAACAAAATCAGCTTTGCTGTCATAACTTCCCTTTTGACGCTCCAGCTGAGATAGTATTCAGTTTTTGCTTCCACAGCTGAACTAAGGTCTGTACTGCTTAGAGAGAAGGGAGAAACATATATGAAACATGAATATGCTTCTCAAATTTTCCACATTGCATTGGGGTTACCTCCATAACTGTTTTCCTGGGAATCCCCTTGCTTGTAACACAATATCCTAAATGGACTATGCCAAAAATAAATTAAACCAATGTTAAACGCTTATGGCATCTGTTACTAATATTTAGCACCTGGCCAGTGCAAGCCACATGAAATACTTTTTTGTAAATAATATACTTTAAAGAGAAACAGTAGCAGCAACAATGACTACGTTTTCTGTCCCACAGTGCTGTGAAATTCGATGGTATCTGCCCTTACTATTCACCCTCAAACTCCAAAGGCAAGTCTCTTAAAGACCTATTTGTACCCTAGAGACCTAGAAATAATTTTAGCTTTTCATTTCTGTGACAAAATCATAAAAAAGACTTCTGGAGACCCTTGGAGTTTATCTCTGATTATTCCCATTGCATTGCCAATAAATTTTGACTGCAAAGGATACTGTGTATTAGTGATTTTAAAAATTTATGCAATAGTCTATGTAAGCTATTCTATAACACCTCTACTCCCAGCAGTTTATCTTTCATGTCTAATGTGAATCTTTCCTGCTGAAGTTTAAGTTCATGTTTGTTTTTTACTTACCCACCATAGCAACAGAGAATTCATCCTTTCCTTTTTCTCTGTGACAGAATTTTAAAGCATCTTAAAGCAATTTCTAGTTTCTAAACATATCTAGTTCTTTATATCTTCTCTCACGCGTCATATTTTCTAACCTGCATTGATGGTCACTGATATCCTCCGAGAACTTTAATAACTATTTTCTTGAATTCCTTAACCAGAACTTCATGCTTAGGCTTTACTAGGGTTGGGTGGAAATAGAAGAGGTTGTTTTTTTTTCACTTTGCAGGCCATATCTATTTATACATGCAGATAGGGAATCAGCATTTCTCAACAAGGATATTGTTACTGAATCATGTTCACCTGGTGATATGTGGTAAACAACAGACTCCTCTTTGAAGAATAGAAGGAACAACTAAGCAGTTGTTCCTTGTTTGATCAATTGACTGCTACTTCCAGTGTAAATCTTACAGCTGACCTTTAGATTGCAGAATTTTTTTTACTGTTCTTGTCATGTTGCTGCCTGATGTCCACTTCAAATTTAGTGTTATCTTAATTTCCTTGCATAACTGATTCATTAATAGATTGAATAGAAGATGTTGAATCTGACCCTAACATATCTAATTTCCCACTTGCAGGAGAAAATTCCTTCATACACTAACATCTATATTTAATTACAGCATCATGCTTTCATAAAATAGACCTTTATTCAAAAAATTACACTAGGTTTGTTTCAGAATGTGTGTGCCTACATGTGTTTTCTGTTATAGGATCCTGAAAACAGAGATTCCACTTGCCTAGTGTGATTTAAATCTTCTAGTGCATAAAACTTCCCTCTTGTGTGTCTTCCGCTACATCAAACGCAAATTCTGTCTGCTCTTTCTTCTCAGCAATGGCTTGTAGTTGGTGTCATAAATACAAATTCTGTTGGGAGTAGCTGGGAAGTCTACGAGATTATCTGACTACTGCACTATTTCAGATCACTGCATGAAAGAGTTACCTGCTCTGCCTCATGATATTGCCGTGAGTCGCCTTGATAAGAATATAATGAACATCATACAACACATTCATGAAGTCTTCCCGGGATACAGTTCTACTTGGTCTTGAGTCATCTCCAAAATGTTTCCAGGTGACATCTGCCTGAGACATTGTCCTGTTGACACCTGGGTTACCACGATAATATTCCCAGGGTACAGGGCTTCTGCCTCTTTGGTCATCACCATAATATTCCCACTCATGCTGAAAGACAGAAACACAAAAGACAGATTATTAACAATATTCAAAAGACCCATGTGTTTAAGTTTTGGGCTAAAAAAGCAGATGGAAATGTTACCTCTGTCATCTCTATCTCATGCCTTGTCAGCTGGCCAATCAGAGGGGCAGCCATATGCCGGACAATAATTCTCGTATTTGTGGGAGGCCCGCCTCTTATGATGACTTGTGGGGAGTAAGTAGTAAAACCTGTCTCTTCTCGTGCTTCAAAGTAGATGGCATATTTCAGTTTCCCTCCATAAGCGGTCAGCTAGCAAAGAACAAAAAGAAATCTCATTTTCAGTTAGCTAAAAATAAATTCCTGGGAAGGAGCTAGATGTGCTCAGCACCTATGCGCAGTCTGATGAAGGTATGCATGGTAGAAAATAGCAATATGTACTTGTGGAGCTATCTGGGGACAAGGGCTGTGTTCAAAAACACTCATCAACAATTTGTTATTATATTACACTAAAACCAGTATGTTATCTATTTCCTTATATGTGCCTTGGTGTTCCATCAAACCCAGAAATATCAAAAGTACAGAATAAATTGTCACAGAGGTGCATAACAACATCCAAAAGGACAGTTCTTTCAATCATCTTCTCCCATGTAATCTACAAATATCATGTATTTTTTGCTTAAAAATGAGTGAAACAAAAAAATTGCAAGAGTGCTATATTAAATTTGTGTAGCCTGATTTTTCAAATAACATTTTTATGATGAAATTTATCCTGTGGAAAAATAGAACATAGATATTTACAGATATTAACATGCAAAATATTGTTCGTGCTACTTTATGAATTTCCATAATAACAGAGAAAATAATTTTTAATAATGGAATAGCATTTACTTCCTTTTGAAGCACCTTCCACTATGTGAAGACATGCTTATTGGGAAAGAAAAAAAGCACTGTAAAATAATAAATTAAGATTAAAAGAAAAACAAAAAAGCACGTCAGTATTCAGTGGAGTTTTAGGTTTACCTTTTGTCCCTCAAACTGCTCTGGAAGTCTCCAGTAAACAGGTTCTGACCGAAGATCCTGCATCACCTGTTCTATATTTGCTACTATTTCAGGAGGCTGGAATGCAATCCCTGAAAGAGTGCTACGCTGAAGTTTTTCATCCACCAGTGGCAGAATCATTTGCTCCGGCTTCAAGGTCACCTATGCATATTTGAAAAAATTGAGAAGAGAATTAACTCTGTTTTTCCCCATGAAGTGTTAGTCTTTAAATTCCAGCTCTTAAGAAAAATTACTTCTAGGTAATTTCATTTCACATCACGAGCAATTTGTCAGAAAGCAGTCTTGCTACTCCTTCAGGTATGAACAGTACTAATAATGACTTTCCCCTTGAGCCTTTTGCACCTTGTCCTCATGTTAACAAAGAATGTAGCAGTGCTGGTTAAAATACTTTAATCAGCAAGTGATTCCATGAATTTTATTGAAGTGATTTTCATAGTGCTATTTTAGTCTCACGCCTCTTTTGTTCAGATTGTAAGAAATGTTACCTTACAAAGAAGCAGAGTTCTCACCACTTATAGATCACTAGAGCTGTAAAACACAATGTCCGATGCCCTGATACTTCTATGCAATATTCAAGCTAAATGTTCTCCAGGCACTTTGCTGAGAGTGAGGTTTCAGTGAAGGTTTCTGTAACTCTAAATTCAGGTTTATTAAAAATCCACAAGGATGTCACTTATGTGTTTGTAATTTTCCTAGACCGATTGACAAAGTCCCATTAGCATTATACTGAAATCATTATTTTGATCAAAAACTGTAGTAAGAGTTTTAGTAATTCTGTGCCAATGGAAGTATCTCAGGAACGTGTGAACAGATGCAAAGGGCTTGTATCAATACTGCTTTCTGCCAAAGAGTGAGGAAGACAAAGAAACAATGGTCATACCATCAACAAACTGATCATGAGATAGGAGTCAGGTAATGAGGAATCAACCAAACCCTGGGCTGTACTTTCAGTATCCTGGTATTTCCATTTACAGCAGCATCCATGGACTGCTCAGACATGGAAGCACTCCTAACATTGCCAGCCCTAAGTGAGATTTACTGATTTTGTATCATAACTGTATTTTACTGTTTAATACTTTAGATACCAAGAAAAGGGTCAACACATTTGAATTTCAGATCATTCATCAGCCATGCCTTACTGTCATATAAAACAGGATTTGCTTGTTTAAACTAGTCTAATGTCATTTGAAGCACCTGAGAGTATCCAAAATAGCCACTAGCAGCTGGCAGAACACAGTCACTTATTTTACAGTTCTGTATCAATTCTAAAATAGATGAGAATACCAAATACTAGACGCAACACAGAAATACTCTTCTTTAGATATGAGCATAAATACAAAAGGAAATTAATCAAGAGAAACAAAATAATCAGGAGGTTTAAAATTTTTTCTGCTTTGTGCTGCCACAAAGGTCAAAGCACAATTATCCAGAACTGTTGCTGTTACAGAACTTGATTAAATGTTATAAATTGTCAGCCTTCTACAGCCTTTCATCTCCAGTCTAGAAGCATATGATGGGCAAAACTGAAATAACGAGAAAAACTGGGTCAGATCATAATAAATCACTTCAGCCACTGGGAAGGGAAAGAGGTGCTATGGGATTGAACAGTGAAGGGGAGAATAAGTGCTATCCATATTATATTAAGCAAGAGAGATTAACTTGATTTCAGCCTAAAGTATCCTTATCTAACTGATGATTGTACATAACTAGTCTAGGGCTTTGGCTGATCTGCATTAGGCAGACATTCCTTTTATGGTTGGCATTCTTTTGAGCAGAGATATGACTGACCATACACGGGGACAGAACAAATCATTTTCCATTAGAAATCTCTCCTCCAGAATGCAATTGAGGAGCTGGCATGGCAGCAGTCTCAGTGTGTGTTTCATGCTTGTTGTACAGATAAATGGAGACATCAGTCTGCCTTATTTATCAGGCCAGCAAGGCCCTCTTCCACAAACAGGTGTAGAGCTCTTTGTTTGCTTTGATGGATTATATCTTTCCATGCTTGAATTTAAATACAGCTTCAAGAAGCTCTTTTTTAAAAATAAAAGAAAATCCCCACCAAAAAAACAAAACCAACAAGGAAAATAAACAGATCAACTGAACTATGGGAAATTTGTGCTGGACAACAAACATCTGTGACCCTTGAATACACCTGGGTAAACTGTGTATCATGTACCAGGGATTATGTTGCAATGCATTAGATCGCATAATTTCCCCATATGACCGGCTTGCCCTTTCTTGGGGTTTAATAGCTTTACTTTGGCTGGATGTCAGCTATCCTATCACTCATTTTCTTATCTACTTATTTCCTTTTAATGTCTTGACCCTGATTGTCTAATGGAACATACCGCTTTCACCACTCCTCAAAGCATAAAGAGGAAAGCGATTGCTTAAATGTTTGGCCATTTTCTAGCTACCTCTCAGTGCCTGACTAAGAGATGCCAGCAGGAAACAACATTATCGCATTACATGGCCCAGCAGTTTCCTACTCACCCACACGCGGATCAGCCCCCTTGCCTCGCTGCACTGCGTAGTCTGGCCAAAGCAATAGCAACTGCTGCAGCCAAGTGGGTTTCTGGCAGAGAGACCAAATGTACCAGACTTGCACCTGTCACAGTGGACACCTTCCACATTAACCTGGAAGACAAAGAGTATTTTTAAAAGAGGGGAAAAAAAAAAAATCAAGTTTTATTTCAAGGTAGCAATAGAAAAAGAAAATTCTACTGTAATGATAATAACAGGGTGCAGCAAGAAATAATAATAAGCGTTAGGAAATATTCAAGGAACTCTCCAGCTTCTTATCACGTGTGTATGCAAACATATGTAATTAATGTAATTAAGGCATTTGCATTTGTATCCACTGAGTAGCTCTGAGCAATAGATGCTGGCTTCACACTAAAAGCTGCAAGCACAGAAAAATTAAATGGCACTTTGGGCATGACATGCTCAATAACTGATTGATAAGATAAGAAAAATAAGTTGTTCTGAAATTGCCCATGTTAATCAAGCCTTCTGTTTAACAGGAATTAGCATTGACATGCTCAGATATTTAAGGTACAGCACTAAATGTTCTTGCTGAGGAAGAAATGTTCTTGCTGTATTTTAATGGAAATTCTGTAGAGAAAAGCTTTCCCTTCTTCATGATTGTTTTCCACATCATTGAACTGTATTAACAAGGCTGAAATGTTTCACTGTTGTAATGTCAATGCTTTTATTTTCATTTTTCAATTAGTCCAAATAAAAAGCTATTCCAGATAGGGCAGATACACAATAATTTATGCAGAGCCTTTTAAAACTATTTTCATACTGAGACTAAGGTATTAAAAAGGAAAAAAAGTCACCAATATGAAAGCACTGGTTGGCTTTTTCTCCCCACATATTTTTTGCTCTCTTGAGACTAGTGTGAAGAAGCCAATCTAAAAAAAAAAATTAAACTTTCCAAAGCTTATACAAGAAAACAATGTTGTCCCTCAGGATTTACCAGTTTTAACCCTCATTTCCACATGTTCTATCAACAAATGTGCGTACACTGAATTTAGCTTAGATTTTGCTGCTTTTTGTCAGGGCTGACAATGAGGCTCCTGAGCCTTTGAGAGCTCATTTCTGCAGCTGTAACAGCAGGTTTAAATAGGAATGATTACCATTTTTGAAAAATCTAGTTTCTTCAATGTATAACTCTTTCAAAAAAGTTACACAAAAGATTAACCAAACCTAGATTTAAATTTAACCTTAAATTAAAATTCTGGGGGGAAAAATGCTTACTTAATTCAGTATTATTTGTGCATTTTCTCTCATAAATGGCAATTTTTACTTGCTTTGAATTTTGTTTCATGTCAATTGCACTTCCTTATCATTAATGTTCAGTGAAATACATACTGTTCATTTGCACCACTGAAACATAGAAGCAACTATATTATTAGCTTTAAAAGAATCAACAAGAAACACTTCTATTTTAAAATGCCATGAACTCCCATTCTTCCTACATAGTGCTTAAAAGAGCTACAAGAAAAACGATGACCCAGAGAAGTTGTGGAGTCTCCTTTTCTGGAGATAGGAGTCTGGACACAGCCCAGAGACATGTGCTCGAGGGGACCCTGCTTGAGCAGGGGAGTTGGACTGGATGACCTCCAGTGATCCCTTCCAACCTGACCAATTCTGTGATTCTGTGACATGCTGGACCTAATCCAGTAATGGGTCACTGAGATGGTTAGAGTGGCTGCTGCTTATCATGTATCAAGAGAGGCTGAAAGAATTAAGATACTTCCATTTCTACATTTCAGAGGCTGGCACAGGGCAAATAGCACTGAGTTTTATTCAGACAGTCCATGTGGTCAACTTACTTCTGTTTTCTTATGGTGTCATAATCAAATGAATCAGTACTTGTGAAATAGAACATAATGCTTCCTGTTCAAATATACCAGAAAAATGGGAGGGCGATCAAGCAGTTTGCACAAAGAGGTTGTGAAATTTCTCCCCATGCTTGGAAGTACTGCCTCAGCAGTGTCTTTCAGATAAGGTGCTGGACTAGATGTCCTCCACAGGTCATTTCCAGCCTAATTTGTTCTACAGTTCTGTGTCTTGAAACTCAGAATTAAGTGACTGTTGCCCACTTAACAAAATAATTACCTGGCAATTCAATTATTTAAATTCATCCTTCCATTTTACTCTCTCTTTGTGTCATTACAGACCTAAAGAAGAAGAATGAATCTAAATCACAGAAAGAATCTCTAGGGATCACTTTTAAAAACCTCCCCCTAGAAGCACAACTATCACCAATACTAGGTCACATTACCTACACCTCGTTCTAGCCAGTTCTTTAAAATCTCCTAGAACGGACATTTCACATGTTTCTGGATAATGTGTACCACTGTTGCATAACTCTGATTTTTTTTTCTAATGTCCAACCCAAAATTCCCAAGCTTCCTTTGGCAGCTGTCCCTTGTTACATCTTCTGCCATCATCAGAAAGGACTTTACTCCATCAACTACTCTTTGAAGTGGCTAATAGCTTGCAATTGCATTTCCTCTTATTAGCCTCTTTTTTCAGCCTAAGAGAGGGTCCAGCTCTCTCAGTGCACCTCCACAGATCATCTGCTGTGGTTCTCTTCTCCAGATCCTCTTCAATTTCTCAACAACATGTTTGAATCAAGCTCTAAAACTGGACACCATTTCCAAGTGCTGTTTCACCAGCACCAACTACAGTAAGAATAGAGCACTGAATAGATAAAGTCTTTCCCCTGCAGAGAGCCACGCTCTTTTTGATGTCCTACCTTGCAGCTGCATTGGCCGCTGTGCTCACTGCATCCAGGTCAGTGGGCAGTTTGCCTGATTTACCATGAGAGTATACAGTTGCTTTATATTGTGTTTTCCAGCAGGATTCCCACTCAGGCTTCTTCCTCCCAAACTGTACTGATTCTTGAGGTCATTTCACTCCTGTTAATGACCTTTCTATTTTCCCAGTCATCAGGCTTTTCAAGAACCTTCTAGACAGTAATTCCACTGTTCAGCATGTCAACCTTGACCTCTTCCAAATCAGCAGTATTTTCAAGTGTGCTGATCATGAATTCTATCATCTGTGTCGCTGATGAAGGTATTGGCTCTGGGATAATCTGCTTGCTGGCTACCAACTGCATATCAAACCACCAATTACTGCGCTGTACGCTCAGCAATCCAGCCAACTCTCAAACAACCTAAGTGTGCTGTTCTTCCAAGCACAATTCCAAATAAGAATGTTGCAGATCACGATGCCAAAAGTCTTTGCTTTAATGATCCTGAATTGGATGCAGTCTACTCAGAACAGATACTATTGCAGTGAATTCTACTCATGAAATGATGAATATTGACTCCCTCTAAGTCAAGCCACTTTGAATTAGCACTGTGGCATACTGTGATTACTGATGTGTTGGATTTTATTGTGCCCAGAATCTGAACAAGAATTGTATTATGAGGATGAACTGGCAACAGTTCTGTAAGAACAGAAAGAAATAAATTGAGGAAGGAAGAGGATGCCCAGGATTCTCCTAGGAGGATGCTATACTGGCAAGTGTCAGTATGTGAAAAAGCAACTGGTAAGCCCTTAAGTCTTGCTTTATGTTGGACTCCTCCAACATCAATTTTCAAATGCACTATGAAAACAAAGGAGATTGCTCTGCACATACTGTTTGAACAAGTAAGGGCAAGTGACAATGAAATCTGAAACAAACTTCCCAGCAGTTTACAATCTTCATTGTCCTACCTTGCAGCTGCATTGGCCGGAGTTATCAATGCATGAGCACTTCCCCTCTGTATCACAGCTCTGTGGATCTGTCCCAGCCAGGAAGCACTGACAAGCAACACAATGTGGATAATTCCAGTAGCCCGACCTGCACTCAGTGCATTTTTCCCCAGAGAATTCAGGGCGGCAGAAGCAACAGCCTGTATTTAAGTCACACTGAGAACTCAGGGCTCCAATGAGGCTGCACTCACAGGGCTGAAAAGGAGAGAGAAACAAGGCAATTGCAACTGTGCTTCTGAAAAAAACAAAGCCAAAACCCAACCAAAAAGCAATTCATCTCTTTTAAGTATCTATAAATGAAATACACCAGTGAGTTTCCACTGTCTAAAAATAACATATTTAAATTATAAGGCCAGTAACGCATTTTTATTCAACATGGGTCAAGCATTTACACTAAATACATTTACAACATTGGTGGGATTTTTTTCGATAGATATTACTTATCATATATAAGTTAGGCATTGAAAACAAATAAACCCAAAAGGGTCAAGGATATTGGAACACTTTGTGGACAAAATTAACTCAGACACTACAAACACTCTCTAAGAAGTATTTTGTATGAAAATTCTCTCCAGGCATTTTCAGAACACTTTCCTAAAATTGGAATTGCTCAGGAGCAATTGGTTCAGTGGTTCCAGAGGAATCTAGTTCAATGTCTATTACTTATCCATCAGAGAGGTAACTATCCTCTTTGTACAAACAAGACTCCTAGATGACAGTAATTTACACAGTAAGGGCTAGAGATTTAGTTACATGATATATTTGGAAGTAAACTTGCTCACAGAATAAAAGACTTGCACAGGCAAGTGAGGATAGAAATAGGTGATTTTCCAGGGTGTCTAGATATTGAATACAAAAGTAGCAGGGGAAACTGCGGATTTCCAAAGAAGAATCCCTTGGTGCTATTACTATGGTAGCACTGTACAGTTAATACAAGACACTGGCTGTAATCACTGGTGTGACCAGAATATCATATGAAGAAGTTCAGCTTACAGAAAAAAACCTCAGTGCCAGCAGTACAGGTTACCACAGTAACTGACATGGATAGACTTGCTAAAATTACAGACACAAAGCTGAAAAAGAGAGGAAGAAAATGCGGATTCAGTTTCTAAGCAAAACTGTTTATTACATGACTACTTAGAGCACCTTTTCTCTGATCTGAAAACACCATTTATAAAGGAGGTCAATATATTCAGGAAATATACACATGCAGTCGTTACTGAATGCCAGAGAAACTATTTAACAACTGGTTAAATATTTGTCTGCAAGATAATTACCTAACCTAAAAAATAAAACTTTCTGACAGAAAGAACTTAATTCTACAAGATACATTTGAACACAAAGCTGAGAAAGCAAAAGGCTCACCATTCTCTGAAATAGCTTGGTGTGCAATATCAAAACCTAAATTACAATCAGATGCTACACGTGGTTTATGCAGCTTTCTGCAATGCCCTCTATCCCAGATTTACAACAGCCTTGGAAATCTTCTACAAAGAGTGCAAAGCAGGAGATTCACATCTCACTTTGCAGAAATTAGCAGCAACATACTGAAAGAGATGTGGGCTGATAGATCATCATTAATTTAGATGGTGCCATGGAACTGTCATACTAATGTGCTCACATAAAAGACAATCAGAGAATATACTCCAGAGCTCAAACTGAGGTCTTCAACCTCATTAGGCTGGTTTCAGAAGCCAAGAGTCTATATCGCAGCAGCACTGCGGAGGTTTCACAGGAATTTTACATACATACAAAAAAGAAATCATTCTTGTCAATTGCTTTGCAGCCTGAGCTACATGACTAGCAGCCTTTTAAGAACAAGTATTAATGGTGTATGACTATGTTCCAAAAAGATATAGTTTTCTGGAGTAATTGTAGCAGTACTATTAAATCCCTTATCATCAATGAGCACAGCACAGAGGAAGGAGGCATGTGAACTTTGCACAATGTCCACTGTCACCAGTTTTCAACTTTAACTGAATACTATGCCCCTCAACTCAAGGTCATTAACAACAGCTTTCACGGCCTTCTTGACATTCTATCATTATTTTCCTATTTCTTCTCCCTTCTCTTCAGATATTTTAACTCTGCATCAAATACTGGAATAAGAAGGATTTAAAGGCTAATGATAAGGTTTATTTCCCCTTTAAGAACATGGGAATAAAGTGGAATTTACAACTAAGGTGGATGTTTCTTTTCTCCTTGCTGTCTTTTATGCACAAATTAAAGCCTTTCTCAAGAAAACTTTGAGTACAAATTCCCAATGGTGGAAATTAAGGCCAAAGTAAATTCCCCAAAGGCACTGCTGATTACCTGTAAATATACATCTACATACATCATTCAATACTGTGGTAATCTCCTCAATCATGTTAAACACAGCTATAACAAAATAAAAGCAGGCTCAAGCAGGACACTGACTCAGTGTGACAGCAGAACCAACAGGGTGTTTAATGTTACAGATTGCATACCTGAGACAAAGGACCTGTAATGCAGTAATAGTAACAGATTGCCAACATTTACACCAACAGTCTCGCACCAAAACTTGCAATATGGAGCCAAACCATGACTTACAAGCCAAAAACTGTGTTCCAGTTATAAATTACTGCGAAAGACGTAATGCACATAGAGGAAATAAAAATCCACTCACCTTGCAGCCACTGACAATGTTATGGCCCCAGTGATTTGGCGCACATTTGTCACACATCTCTCCAACAGTATTGGGAGGGCAGATACAGCGTCCGCTGACTGGATCACAGTTATTGCCAAAACGTGAACACTCACAGGCTGCATGGGAGACAGAAATTAATAAAGCAGAGGAAAAGTTACCCCTTTATGTGACACCTAGAGAGCAGACCCTAACAGGGTTACGATCATTCCTTTACTGTACAGTGAACTCTCAGTTATCTGTGGACACGATGAGGCAGAAAAGGTTGGGAAAACCCCAAGAAACCAAAACCAGTAGCAGTGAAACACAGGTTAACAGTGGTTCAAGTAGCTGCAATGAGAACAGAATGGGAAAAATAAAGGCACCAACTGCAGAAGTGCAGAGACGTCTGAGATGGTGCACTCTTGTGGCATAATTGCAGGAGTGCTGCTATACAATTTCTGGGCCCATGCTGTCTCCTCTAAGAAGCCACCTGAGGGCCTCTGAGCCATCTATGTAGGGAACTTGCAGCCTGTTTAACTTCTTATACCAAATTGAGAAATACCTTCTGAAATTTCTGCTGCTCTAAAGACACTTTCCTTAAAGGGCAAAAAAGGTGTTTAAGTTTCTTCTTCCTTCTTTTTCAGCTTACGTATCCTCTGCCTTGGGAGGACATCAACAAACTGGTATTTCCTCTCCATGGGAAACTGGTGTTCTTTGCAGATTATACCAAACTAAAAATATGTCAGGTTTGGAAGTACTTCCAGAAGTGGTCTTTGCTCTTAAAGGATTATTAAGTGAACAACTCATTGGTGGTAAATACAGATTCAAGGTATGTAAGTGATAAGTAGTTAAGGGGCACAAGATACACAAGTGATTGAAAGAGCAGAACTGGTGTGTGGCTGTTTTCACATCCACCATCCACATGACCCATGAGGTCAGAGAAAAAGCACCATAAGCAAACTGACTCCCTGTGTGATAACCTGTTCCTCAGGGTGTTTAAAGGGCAATGTAACTTTCTTACTGAGGGCTTAATTTATGTTCATTGCCTTTACTGTGAAATACTTCAATTTAGATTGAAACTGGAAAACAAGGTATGTGCAAAGATAGGACTACTATCTATAGTTCAGACAAGAATTGACCTTTTTTTTCCCCACCAGTGCCTTCAAGATAAGGTAATTGATGCAAAGAAGATAGCAAATTTTCCCTCCATCATGCCAGGAACACAATGTGTTGCATGCTATTTAAAATATTTTCACACACTGTAGCTTGAAGTTTCAGAATACACTTCATTGGGAGACAGAGGCTTTCAGATGTGACAGCCCATCTATGGGCTTCCAGGTCTCACACTAAATTGGCTAAAAAGGCACGGAGGAGAAGCAGATACTCAAATGTTTTTCTTATTTTTACAATTACTTTTCAAAATAAGAGAGGAAAAAAATACAACACAATTGTTGTAAGCAATAGTGAAATAGAAATCTCTTTTGTATCTTTGCTGCTAGAATGTCAACACTGACAACGCCTTCAGGGGTTTTTTAGGCTTTATGGATTTATATTGCACAAGCAAAAATCAAATTATATTCCTTTTGGATAAATTCTAGATAAAAGAGGTCCAATATTTTATTTGATACTTAACTGTCACAATGGAATTAATTTTTCTGTACTTTTCCTTCCAGCATGATTTGATATACTTCTATTAAATTTCTGATTTTCTTTGTGATTTATAATTTAATTCTTATTTTTTGTCATTTGACGGAATACAGAAGAAGCCTACTAAAAATAAGTGTGGAAAAACCAGCATCCTGACAACAGAATTCCTCTCCACCTCTTCTATTAACTTAGCAACTTTCAAAATTCTGAGTTTTCTCAGCATCTATAGCTGCTGCTGTTGCTTTAAACATTTGATAACCACAGGCTGATAAATTTATATTTAAAATGTTACTCGGATCTACAGTATTTTACCAATTCATTGCTGCTTCTTAAACTCTGTCATTTCAAAGTTTGCCAAGGGAACAATTAAAATTTTAATGCGCAATTTCATTAGTAGCCCTCTCATTTTCCTTCCCCAACTATAGTTATCAACATTTTGTTGTGTTTCACAATAGTGATGTGCTTTTAACCTGTGGAATGTTAGAATAAGATGCTAATCATAAATGATAGAATTTTTTGTCCTCCATTTAATTGCTAAAGGCTTTAGGACTGCAGTTATCATTTGCATTTTATTTCAAGCTCTCTCATCGGTGACCCTGGGAACAATCTCTCCCTCTTCCAAGGTGCCAATGTATCTGAACTTTTCAAGCCTGTAAGTGTTTTTGAACTCTTCATTCCCCGTGCGAGACGACACCATAGAGCAACATTTTCAAACGTCATCTATAATCCAGCCTGTTTCAAGGTTTATCCACACTACAGGTAAAATTGAGTTTTGCTGCACAAATGTGGGTCTCAAGGCCTTGATGCTCCTTCCATTAGAAAAAAAAAAGGAGTAAAAAAAATGGCAGAGAGCTAAACTTGCTCCTTGTGCTGCCATTCTGGATAGGAAAGGAGGAAGAACCAATTACGATACATTGTGATTTCTGCTTCTGGAAAGAATATGCTTTATACCTGAGGAATAATAACAGCATTCTGGCATCCCAGCAGTCAGTCACACTAGACAGCTATCTATGTGTTCTGTGATCACACCTAAATGAGTCTCTGAGACTTGAAAAACACAGTTCTATCAGGAAAGATGGATATTTCCCTGTGAAGAAACCTATAGATTGGATTCTTTTTGATATAGCAGTCTGCACTACTTCAATGATAGGAAGTATTCATTTCAGTCTTTGACCTGATTTCCAAAAGGACAAAAATAAAGGTAAAGAGATGGCTGGATATATTTATGTCTAGTGCTAGGCAAGCACTTTTGTCCTCTAGAAAAGGCAACTTTTCATGTGTTTACACAAGGGATACAGCAGATAGCTTTACTTAAAGATCTTCTGGTACACAAAAGGTTCCAGTAAGCAACTAAATATTACTACACAGGAAAGGATTGTGGTAATGAAAGAGGGTCAACCATATAAGAACAATGTTGGAATAAAACTAGAAGCAAAGGGAGTTTGTGTTTTTGTTGTTTTCCTTTTACACCCCTACAGGTTGATGTGATTTGGCAAAAATTTTCAGCAGAGTTCTATGAAATTCTTAACTCAGCTACAGGAACTTCACGGAATTTTTTTGGCAGACACTACACAGAGTAAATGACATTCCTGTTCCTTCTGAATGTAGTAGATTAGCCATAGGCTGCCCATAGAATAGCAGAAATTGCTTGGGTCTTTCATTCCTGCCAATCACCACCCTTGTCAAGTGAATGATGCACAAGGCTGTCAATGAACTCCCCGTGAGGAAAATTTGACAGGCAATCCAAAATTAGCCAAACTAGAATGTTAGGACTAAAGAGATGAATAAGTAAACAAACACACAAATCAGTCTGTGTTTGGGTGGAAAACATTTACATACGAGTACAGCCTCCTTCTTCAAAGTTGTAAAACCCATGTGCACAGCGGTCACACTTCTTTCCTGTCACTCCAGGCTGGCAATAGCACTGTCCGTCTCCATCGCAGTCGAAGGACTTGGAACCAAAAGAGTTGCAGTTGCAGGGAACACATCCTCTGGAATACTGTAAGCCAAATGTTCCAGGCTGCCACAGAGTGAGGAAGAGCAGTTAGTACATGGAATGATTACCAGGAGAAAAGAGGAAATGCTGAGATTCTAGGGAGATCAGGCTTGCTCTTTCCTCTTCATCACTGAAACACTGCTTTTAACAGGTTAAATTGTAGTGGCAAAACCCCGGAGCAAGAACACTAAATGCCCTGCAGTTCTGAGAAAGAACAAAGATTTCAGAACGCTACCCGATGCTATAATGAATGTTCTGCAATGTAACACATTTCTTATGAGGCTGTGTTTCCCTAAGTACAATTCTCACTTGGAATGGAAGGTATGTCAGCACAAAATGCATACCCCATCTCTGGTTGTAAGGCTATGTCAGGTGATGTTTGTTGTTAAGAGAGTGAATTCAAATTTCCAGCTATGAATGGAAATTGATTCAACTGTAAAGCCTCTGAATTACATTTTATCTCCTCTGAGCAAAGGCAGAGGAGTATATAGTAACTTAAGGGCAATTCTTTAGAATGATATATAGGAATAACTTTCGAAGAACGAATAGATAGTGTATTTGTGTACAATACAAACAAACAATGGGGATTTTTTTTAAGATAAAAAACTCTGCCTTTGGATTAGGCCTCTATTTCTCTTCTATTTTCTTCCTTTTCTTTCTTTTTCGTAAATGATCAACATAAATTTTCTACAGAACCAGAGCAGATGTTATCAACTATAGCAAGAAATTTCCTCCTTAACTTCACTACTAGAGTGCAAAAAGTAAAGAAGGGAAGACACGCACTCATTTGTATACTGTGATATAGAGTTCTGCATGAAGCTTTCATCCAAAAGACCTCGTTTCACTGCATCAACCAACAGAGGCCCCTTGGAACAAACCACACTTGATATTCAAATGAGAAACCCAGTCTTGAGCTAGAGTGCTTTAAAATGGGAGCACTTCTCTACCTGTTTTTCAGGCATGGTAATTTTCAGTGAATACCGAAATCCAAATCATATTAATAATTTCACTTGAAATTGATATTACAACATTAATAATAAAAACTATCAGTGAGTTTGATAGAAAAGCAGAATGTTAAAAATGAGATATTAAAAAAATCACTGCTAATGAATATAAATGGAACAAAGTGAACAATATTTACTTTATAACATGCTACTTTGTGATCCAGGCATGAGGTGTTAGATTTTTACCCACTATAAATCAGTAGATCTTCAAATCAATGGAGCTGTGCTGGGATTGACCATGGCAGTGATTGTCCCTCTGTACTAAGCACTAGTGCTGTGTCCACTTCTGGGCCACTTACAAGAACAAAAGACATTGAGGTGCTGAAACGTCTCCAGAGAAGGGCAATGGAGCTGGTGAAGGCCCTGAAGCACACATCCTGTGAGGAATGGCTGAGGGAGCTGGGGGTGTTTAGCGTGGAGAAGAGAAGGCCCAGGGGCAAACTTTTCTCTCTACAAGTCCTTGAAAGGAGGCTGTAGCCAGGTGAGATTCGGCCTCTCCTCCCAGGGAACCAGCAACAGGACAAGAGGACCTAGCCTCAGGCAGTGCCAGGGGATGCTCAGGCTGGAAAACAGGAACAATTTCTTCACTGAAAGGATGGTCAGCCATTGGAGCAGGCTGCCCAGGGTAGTGGTTAAGTCATTCCAGAAATGACTGGACATGACACTTAGTACCATGGTCTAGATGACTCTCATAGTGTTGTAAAAGTGGTGATCAGTCAAAGGCTGGGCTCAGTAAACTTGGATGTCCTTCTCAACCTTAATGATTCTATGACTACTATTTTATATGGATTTGTTCCACAGTAGAATCCCTAACTAACCTCTTGTATTGGTGAATTCTCTGAAATTTCAGAAGCTTTCCATGGAAGAGTCCTGAAATCTGGTCTCTGAGGTTAATACAGAAGTTCCCCAATCACACAGAGAATCTGCTGATCGATGTCAGAATACAGGACCACATCTATGGTCACAATTTGGCCTGAAAATCATACGAACCTAAGCAAATGCTTGACTCTACATGGAATAAAGAATTACACTGATTTTCATTTCCAAACTCTATATTGAAATGTTTTTCAAATTTCATACTTCTGCCTGACAAAACATGGTGTATCAGAGAGAAAGAGATAGTCAAACTCACTCAATTAAACTCACAGTTCAATAAAATACTTGACTATCTCTAAAGATTTCTTTTACACAGGAAGAAACACAAAATGTGAGTACGCACAATCTCAGGACAGACATAAAGATTAATGTAGTAAAGTAACCGATGCACAGCATGCATCTCAGCTCTCAAGATGAAGTTTGCTAGGACCTAATAAATTCTGTTTATATGGGTAACAGTCAGAAAAAGTCTGATACCAGCACTCCACACTGCTTTAAGTTGGAAAAGACCACCACCATGCTAGGTTGCATTCTGTGAGGAGGGCTGCACACAAAGACATTTTGGTCAGTCATGCAAACTTTAGCCCCAAGTTAAAGTTCTCAGCAAAGTTTGTTTACACACAGAAATTCTAAGAATCACATTTACTGAACAAGAGATAAGATCCTAGATTACAATTAGGAAATACACTGAATTTCCTGAATATGTCATTATATCGTGTCTCCATGTGGGCAACACAGAAACCTAATACACGTTTAATTGGAAAAAACTCATTTCTCCAAAGAAGTCTATATGAACAAATATAGCATGTGACCCAGAGTCTAGCTGAGGATGAAAAACACTGCCTGGTATTTTTCAGATAGAGTGTGATAAGTGTGGGGGTTTTGAGTTGCTGGGAGAACAAACAACATTCCTAAAATACTGCTCTGCTAGAAGCAGTTGTATCATAATTACTTACTTTTAGGAAATAAGTTGCTTTGTTGGTCTATGATAAGGAATAAACACTTATCATTTTGGGCATTACATTCACATAACTGGCACTGCACTGAGTTAAAAAGGGCTCAGATAACTGGCCATATTCACTAATGAGAACTTTTAACACCAGTTACGTTCAATATTTGAAAATTAGATCTTAACTTTTTGCCTCTAGGGGTGATCATTCTTGCAACCTCCTTAAGCTATTGATTCTTGAATTGTTAGAAAAGGAAGTGCTATGCTGCAAAGTCCAAGAAAATCCCACTGATACCATTGATTTATGTACATCTCCCATGCATTTCATGCACACTGCTGCTGATGGTGCTGTTTTGGGACTTAGTCTGGTATTTGATTTCTCACTGATATCACCACTTGCACAATGAAACCGTTAGGATTGGGAAGCATCCTAAAATGCTGCTTGTCTTCCAAGCCTGTCTGTTTCTTGAGAATCTCTTATATTGCAACACGGATATTAAAAATTAAAAGCCCAAGCAATCTGTGTGAGCTTCAAACACAAGCAAACAGGAGACTTCAGCCCATGCAAAGCAGAGTGTCTCATTACCAGAGCTGCAGGCCGGTAAGCACCTCGTGGGCACCCACTGGCACTGCTGGTGCCCCACCTCCGCGGGGGAACTCGAATCTGCTGACTGCTTCCTGCATTTTCTTGCAAGTTAGGCACCTGTCTGCTGATTTCACAGTGTCTGCCCATGAATCCTGATTTGCAGGTACATCTTCCCAACATATCACACTGCAGTGACACAGATCCTAAAGCACTGCAGCCACAGGGTATGCAAAACAGCTTTTCTGGGGCCCAGAAGTAGTTGGGCTTTAAGAATGAAAAGTAAACACTGTTAGAAAGTGAAGATAAGGAAACTACACCACATAAAAGGGTACAGAAATAAAGACAGGATTAAACACTGAAGTAAACAAAGATTAATTCCAATTAACCACCAGTATTGTATTAATGAGCTTGATATGTCTGCTGGGTACCTTAGACAATCTGCAAATTCCACTGATACCAGCAATTTTTATCTGAACAGACTCTTTAAATACCATTGAAAAAGGAGTGTGAGCAAACCACTTCAGAAATTACATAATTTTAAAGGGTGAAAATGATCCTTTTGATTTCTGCAGAGCTATTTGTGTGCTTTAAATTACACACAGGTGGAGGTGTTCTGAGGACATAGGTCTAACTCATGAGTCCTTATGTTGAACTAGAGAAATGTGCAGCCAACTACAGCATATTCCTTAGCTGCCTGAAGACAACTCTGTGAAAGTTTATGAAACAATATTTCTCTGCAGTGATTTATGAGACAGGAAAACAATGTCAAGGCAAAAAACACTTTCACCAAAAAATAATACATTGTTTGGACAACACAAGAATAAACCCTAAGAAAAAAACATAAAGGGAGAACATTCCAGTAGAACTAAACAAGCACCCTACTTTAAAAAAAAATAAAGATCAGATTCTATCAGACATTTTGCAGCTTTCTTTACAGAGAGATTGTCTCCCAAAGCTTCAATATTTTAACTAATTTTTTATATCAAACATTCAAAATATAAAGTGTATATACCGTGTATACAAATGTACTTATAGATACAGTGAGGCTTAAAATGCATTCATCGCATGTAAATGCTATGCCTTGTGTTCTGTTCTAGAAAACAATTAGAAAACTTTTAAAAAGCAACCATTTTACCTTTCTCTGCATAAGAACAATCCATCTATGTTCTTTAAGTAAAAAATAAACAAAAGAAAAAAGCCTGTCCAGAACCAAATGCTATTTAGTTGTGACAAACAGTGAAGCAAGCTGAAAGGAAACCCCATTTCTGGCCACTCACTTTGCAGATGTCACAGCGGCGTCCGATGACGTTGGCTTTACACTCGCACTGGCCCGTCCGAGAGTCACAGATCTCTGAGAAGGAGCCATTCATGTGACAGTGACAGGCTGCAGAGGAAGAAGAAGGAGATGTCAGTGTGTTCCCTAAAGCTAAATACAATAGCCAAATGTTTACAGTGCAGCTTTTGCCACCCTGAGAAATGCCCAGCCTGGGTTAAGCAGGAAGGTGTCACTCCCATACACTGATATATTAACCTGTCAACATTAATGCGGAAGTTTTCTCCAAATTATTGCAGTCAGAAATTTTGCCTCAAGTTCATTAACAGCTTGTTTTAGATGCTCCTCTCAGATCAAAGCAGGATGTGGAGGGCAGATTACTAAGTACATGCCCAGAGACTAAGAGTTGGCAAGGCAGTGCTGAGAGAAAAATACAAGGGTACAGACCCTTACACAGGGTGTGTACAGGATGTGGCTCCAACCAGTGGGAGTGTTACTGCTCCACGTGCTGGTTCTGCTATCCTGGAGTTCACTCCCTGTTCATGTAGGTGTCAGGAAATGTTGGCAGGCTGCCTACCCAGGACAAGGTTGACACTATTCAGGGACAGTAATGCACTCATGCCCCAAGGTGCACTGAAAAACATACCAGGGATTATCTGCTACCATGACTCTCCAGGATTTCTGTTTCAGCAACAGATCACAGCTCTGAGAGGAAATGTAACCAAACTGATCAACCTAACTCATTGCAGTGCTCTCCTGAAGATTTAAAAAGACGCTGAAAATGCTGTTTCTTGAGGAAAACAGCAATGCTTCTGTCTCCTAAATTCTTACGTTTTAGGAGAAGACAAATTTTGGGGAAGATGTCTATCACCCTTTATGTTCTTCAGCCACAAGAACCTTTGTGTTCTTCAATCCTTTTGGCATGCAGAGATTTGGAAAAAAACTCTTAGCACTCGCAGTAGTGAACAGGGATGTGATTGTTGTCACAGGGACTATAACCACGCAGTCGCTGATTCCAGCAGCATGAGGTAGTTCCCGCATATCCTTTGTTTCCCCCCTCTCATAGGGGAATAAACCCACACCTCTGTCCCAATTATCAATCTACTGTCAAAACCTGGGCTGCAGCCCACATTTTGCCTTCCTGCAGTGCCCTATCTGCATGTGGTTTTTTTTCTTTCTCAACCTGGCACCTTCATTTTAAGAAACACTTAAAGAGTCCCAGCAGTGAACACATGGCAGTGACACACTTGCATGTCAGAAGGTGCTATGTGAGACAAGGCAGTTATATTTTTTGTATACATAGATTATTACAACAGGACCTTCCTCATTACTTCATTGGACTTGCTTATTTACAATTTCCAATTATAAATTGGAAGGATTGGTGTGGGGATTTTCTCCCTGCTTTTGAGGTATTCTGCAGAAGTTGCTTCTTTTAATGAAAGCAACTTTATGACTTGCCATTCTGTTCAAGGCATTGTTTCTTAAATGTTTGCAAAAATTCTGGAATAAGTAACAAAAATGTGCTGGTTCTGCTGTTCATACCAGTTATGTAACACCTTCAGAGATTTCAATCTCCTTCTGTTTTGCAATATATTTTTAAAAAGTAAAAATTAAAAGACACTTCTGATGTAATTAACACTGGTTATTTTTTTCTTTCAGCTTTCAATACTAAAGAAATCTATAGCTTACCTCTAATTTACCTGTATACAGACCTCTTTAACCTGATATTCATGTTTTAAAACTGGTGACACTCCAAACCTTACATGGTGATAAGTATCACATGCATACACGTTTTGAGTATATATTTAATTAAATTGTTCAGTGGGGAAAGAAGATGCTAAAGCTCAGATGCAACAAACTACAATCCTCAATGCAAATTAGAAGTGTTTCACCAACCTTTTTATACAGACCTTGAAACTCAAGCTCAGTCTGATTTTAATTGTTTTGCTTATCAGGCATATGACAACACAAGAACCAAAAAGAAAACTTACACTGATTTTATAAACAGATGAGTTTTTCCTATTTATATTACAGCAAACAGCACTCCATGGTGTCTTAACTCAGTCACAGATGACTGAGTGCAATTCAGTGGTAAGGGAGAATTTGGAATATCAGGACTTTGATTGTTTTTCTTGGCTCTAGCAGTACGTACATAGAGAATGTGCATACAGTCAGGGCTATTCATCTAATAAATCGTTACTCCATCTGATAAATTGCATTTATCTCACCTAGAGCCTTCCCATTCATTCACCTCTACTGAGAAAACAGCTCTTGTCCAAACCTCCATATGGTGGTTATACTACAATGTAGCCTGTTGGACTAATTTGTCATACTTTCTTCCTGAATTACGCTGGTCAAGACCCTTCATTCTCTGTAGATTTCTGTGAATATTTATGAGCTTGTATTTATGATCAGGCTACACACTTATTCTCCTACAACAGTAGTACCTATACACTGGAACACAGGCAGACTTGATTATTTGCTTTAATTCATCTTGTGACACTGAGCTCTATTACCATCAGCTCAACCTCCAGGTATTTGCTTCAGCATACTGTGCTGCTTCACTCCAAAAAACAACCTACTAGAATCAAATCAAATAAGCTTAGAATATTTGCTCGTTATTCTTAGATTCATGGTTTTGTATAGATACACCAAAAAATTCAGAGATGCTATGATGATATAAAGCTGTACTGTCATTTGAAACGGTTAATGCACACAACAGCACTGTACCGAGAAAGAGCAAGAAACATTTCAAACAATAATTTGAAAGCAAATTCATGCTTTGCAATACTCTTGGATTTGGCTTTTTTAATAAGGAACAAAATTGAAAACAACAAAGTAAAGGAACAGTCCCTCTGATATTGTTGCTGCAGGGCAAACTTCATGGAAGTCTGCAAAGGAAATAAAAAATCATATGCAAAGAAGAAAACCCACATGAAAGGCAGAGAGTAGATGAATACAAGCACAAGGATATGAATTCATTAGGGGGCTCTCCTTGTCAATGATACTAACAACAAAAGCAAATCTCGTAATTCAACATTAAAAATATATTTCTTTTAAATATTTTTTTAAATTATATGTTTTCCAAGCTCTCCTCTCATAAATATCTTTCTTATGGAGACCTGTCACTACTGTGGAAATGGTCAAAGCACCAGTCCCACTGATGACTCAAGAATAGTGATAAGGTACTGGAAGCTGTAATTTTTGATATACACTTCTTAAATCACTTTACACACATATTGTAGCTTATATGACCATTCATCATGACCTGCTAACCTATGGAGAGAATATATAGGATTGTCCAAATTTTGTCTGGCATCGTATAAAGTAGGTACAGAAAAAATTTACTTCAGGGTTATCTATGACTTGGTGTACATCAGTGTTTATTGCCCTTAGCTGAGAAACTTGGTGCTTGTTAGCTTCCACACAGTCTCTGGAGGTCCAACATAATCTAGGATTTTCACTTTTAGACTCCAAGTTGAAAGTAGGGCAAGTTCTGGAAATGGATGCCAGTGCCTCAGAGTTCTCTGCTCACAACACATACTGCAGACATGGTCCCCATGTTCCTACACACAGAACAGCAAGACAATGCTCCAGCTCTTTCACTTATATAATTTTATCCTGCTATAACACCTTTGTATTCAGTGAGGTTACTCTTCTGGCTATTATAATGGACCAAACAGGAATAAATCCTTGTGACAGTGAAATAAAATGCTTGGCTCTTTCAGGATAGTTTGTAACTTGTTTTATTCCACTTCTCAGAATGTGAAGGAAGAGTATGTGAATAATGTTTCTAAGTTAAAAGCACTTGTTCTGCATTCTGAATTGTGCCAGCAACAGCTCAGAGAGAGCTACTGCCTCCTATAGAAAGAAAAGCTCCTGTTCCTCACAAGCCTTTCATCCCCACTGAATAATTTTTTGCCATCACTATGGGGAAAGATGTGTTGGGGCTGCTAGCTGAATAACATGCCACTGCTCAGCTGAGAATTGGTAGCTTGCTGCAGTGCCAGGTGTCTTCCTCAAGAGCATTTTAGAAAAATTGTCTGGAGATTTTAGGGTCTGATTGGCAGGTGGTAGAATCTTGACCTGCAAGCAGCAGCACCTCCCAGCTCTTACTGAGGTTATATAAGTGGGAAACAGGTTACAAATGCTGCCAGAGCTGGACCCTGAAACTGACACATCACTCACTCCTTTCAATCTTAAAAGAGAACAGGATTTTTATGGGTAGCTCATAGCATTTCTTAGCGAATAGTTTCCATTTATTTGTATTTATTTTTGTAGATGTGACATTTAGTATAACCTTTGCACCCATGCAATGCTCCGTTGTTTTCTTCCCATGTCTGCTTCAGCTAGAGCTTTTTTAATAAGTTCTTCTTTCTATTCACTTTAAAGCCTCCCTTTCTAGATGCAGATGCACAGTATCATTATTAGAGATGTATCATTCTCTTGCTCACACATGCAGAGGCACAGTCTTCCTCTCAGGTACAAAGTTATAGGATAGATCAATACTGTCAGAAGCTGTAAAAGTTCGTGACTTACGTTGACAGTTCCTTGCATGAAGAGCATCACCAAAATATCCATCAGCACACCTCTCACAATATTGGCCTGTTGTACCTGGCTTACATATCAGACAAGCACCAGACAAGCTGTCACAGCTGCCAGGAACGGAGAAGTCAAGGTTGTCATTACACTGGCATGGTTGGCATGATCCTCCTGGTATTAGAGGTTGTCCAAAATAGCCTTCTGCACACCTACGGTAAAAGACAGCATCAGTTAGGAGCCTTAAATAATCCTCTCATTAGAAATATTTAATTCTGTTGCCTCCCTAATAACCAAAAATGATTTTATCTTCTCTCAAGTGTGTCTTAAGCATCTTTTTTCTCTCTCTCTCTTTCTCTTTTTAACAACACTGTAGATACAGTACCAGCTGAAATTCTGCCAGTTCTGCTAGTAATTAGACTTCAGTGGGAGAAAAATCTTGTCACTGGCACTGAAGGTGAGACAAAGCATAGCAAGAAATCTTAGTGGCACTCTAGAGGAAGGGGGGTTGGACTAGATGACCTTGAAAGGTCCTTTCCAATCCAAACTATTCTATGACTCTATGTTAGATATACTTTGTATTTCAGCACATTACGTATAGATGTTCTGTATGCAATCACCAGCAAGCCTGATGATTTTTTTCCCTCTACCTTAAAAACTCCTTTGGTTTAGAAAAACACCTTTAAAATGTAATACAAACATAAATTTGTTTACCTAACAAGATCCATCCCCTGACTTAGGCTTGCCCTGATCTACTTCATGGTCAGATTTGCTTAATTAATGGATTTCTAATCTCTGTGTATGGGCGGATAACAAAAAGATTGCTCATTAGCACAGTAATTATGTTGTTGTGCACTATACGTTTCATATTTTAAGAGAATTGTTTGAAAATATCACATCCTTTTCCACCTTTTCCACCCTTGCCCACCTGCAATTTTCTGTGAGTACCATGTAAAGCAGGTTAGTGAATCTGACCTAACATGAGTCTCTAAAGCAAAATTCCACTCATCTCACAGCCTATTTCCTATTTATATTCTGGTCTGCTTTCCCTTTCTGTTATGTTTGCTCACACTTCATAGTAAGAGCAACTTGTAGATAGCAAAGAAAAAGAAAAGAAAAAATTGCACAGCTCTGGCTAATGAATTTATTCATGCACATCTCAGATGAACTCCAATTAGTATAAGAAAAACAGAAAGTACATAAAGCACATTGCACAAAGTAATTTTTCCCACTATTTAAAAGTCAGTTTGAATGCAGTTTAAGGTACATGGATATCCTCTCTACTCTGCAGTAGTACTGGAGAGCACTGTTGAGGAAAGATTTTGTGCATCAACATAATGCAGGAATGCAAAGCTCCACTCTGCTGTCACTCTTGTGTGCATCAAGTTCATCCTTTTCCTTGCTTCCAGAATATCTCATAATGCTTTTAATTGGATCCTAAGCAAAGCTGTCTAAACATGTACTAAATATTATTCAACATCATCAACAAAGATCATAAAGATTATAAAAACTGGATAACTGAGAGCAGAGGAAAAATAGTGGGGACTAATTGAGCAGTTTTTGTAATTTTACACAAAATAGGATTTTTTTTCCATTCTCTCAAAATATCCACGATGAAGCCCACAAATCAATATGTATAAACAGTCCAGTGGTTTGGGTGCATGTAAGCACTCAGGACCATGAGTAAAATTTCCACAATCTAGCCCACTCCTGTAGCACAGTCATCTCTCAAAATTACCTCCTCATAGCAACAAGACATCAAAATCTTGTCATTAGAATAATTCGGGTATTTTATTTTCAGAACCTGTCATAAAGGTAGCAATTTATTGTATTTCCTGCAAAGGAAGAGATAATTTTTTCTTGACGGAGGATATCTCAGCAACGAAAAAAGACTAATTTTTAGCTTAACTTTGCCAAAATAAATCAGCTTTTTTCATGACAGTATCTCAGTTACAAAGGCTAAATATCTTAACATGTAACAATTAATAGCCACATTTTATCAAAACCAGAGAGTATCTGGATAATTTATGCAGTTACCTTAATTTACCTAAACTAGATTACATTTGAAGTTAACTCATGCTTTGCTAATGTACTACTGATGTGTTTGTCATGAATCTGTATCTCTTGGTCCTACTAATCTGTATGACTTCACTTAATGTGTGTTTGTTTTCTTCTTTCACTTTCATTTAGGGGTTAGTTCTGTGTTTGTCAGCATTCATAGAAACTTACCAAGTGGTTCACAGAAAGAATACTCCAATGACTTATGTGAAATGCACTGCTAATAATTTCCTCCTATTAACAGCAGGAGACCTCAATAACTCTTTGTATTCTTATCAGTTTACACTTCAATAATTAATAATAGAAAAACCCACTACCATCACATAACCATATTTTACTTATGCACATACATAATCTCGAATTCAACTGAAGATGATCCTGAAAGTAGGGGTAAATCAGTTAAAGCTTAAAAGAGAACTGGGTACATGTATCTCTGTATATTCTTCCTCTTTTTCTACCCCTTCTCCTGAAGTTGCAGGGGAAGATTTAAAAAATCCATCTTCCTTAGTTCCATCTTTATTCCTTTAAGGATATTCCTACTTCAGCTCCTTTTCTCAGGTTCAAACATTATATATTTGGGAAGGTTTAGATTAAAAAACACCAATAAGTATGTGGCATGGAAAATTACTTTTAAGCATTACACAAAATATATGTTAAAAAAATGACTTCTAACTACAACATAACACCTCTGAGATTAAAAAAATAAACAAAAATAGGAGCAAAAGCAGCAAAAAAAGATTGTGTTCATATATTTCTTTTCTATTCTCAAATGCAGGTGTGTCTGTGAGTGACACTACTTTTATTTAGCATAAGTGGTACCAAATACAGGGCTACTACTTAAAAATATGTGTATGAATGTGTACTGGGCCTGGTCAGTATGGAGTTAATATTCCTCATAGCAGTCTTTATGGTGCTTTGTATATACACATATATGCACAGAAATGCAGGCCTATTTTATAAATTTCTTTATATTTACTGGGAAAAAAACCCCTTGAGACGGAGTTAATTAAGCCTGCAAATCCAAACACTTTAAAGTCTGGAAATACTATTTTTACAGAGCCTTTGAAATTTATGTGCGTTCAACCTGCACACAAAATCAGGCAAAAGCCCTGTGGAGAAACTACTTGTGAGCAGGCAGTGAGATATCTTAACTCAGGTGCACAGCACAGATGTTACTGTTGTGTCACCAACTATAAATCTTGCATTTTCTAATCTCAGAATGGCTACCCTTGCAAGGTGCAAACAATCCTGCGTAGCACATTTGTTGTACCAAATCTCCTGAAATGTTTAACCCTTTTCCCATCAGCACTGCAACACAGACTGGCTGCTCTGGCACTAGTGCAAGAATTACATTTGCTGCAACGAGCAGCGGTTTGAAGCCACAGCTCTCACGAGAGGCTGTGGCTGGTGGCACACAGTGCTAGACTTCAAGAATGAGGGGGTGGGGGCAAGAAAGGACATGGGTCAGTTCACTCTTCTCCTCACAGGGACACTGACCCTCCTCCTAGGAGGGAAAGGTCATTAGATCCATCCACACAGATCACGGAGTCCTACAGGAAAAGCCAGATTCTCACCTATTTTGCTACTTTTCCCTAGCAAGAACGTATTTGGAAAATGGATATCATCATCCTGTAAATGTGCTAGGCTAAAAAGATAAACTTTTATCATGCTCATCCTTTCTATGAAGTTAAGAGAATGTCCATCCTACTTCACATGCCTTTGGAAAAGTGACCAGTGAGCAAAGGAAAGAAAACTTATGTCCAATTTGTTAGGGAAAAACATTACATAGGAAAGATGAGCTCTCTCTACAATTATAGATATATGATAACTCCCAACACAGTATATATCTGCAATTATTTTGATGGTGTTATGAGCTGGACCCCTCAGAATACTGAGCAATTATGGCATCATTTTCCTGAGAGTTCCAGTGAGAGAAGTAGCAATTTTTTCTTGACATTTTCCAAATCAGACAGATATACATATCTCCCTAGGGGACAGAGGATGTATTTTTAGTCCAAATAAGTACAGTGCTGCATACTCTCACTTCATGATACCTATTATGTCATGATAATTTAGCATTGCTCAGCTAATGAATCATGTGGCTCAGATCACTTGTCACTTCGTAGTTGCTAAAATGAAAGAGAATTTCATGCAAACACTCTCAGCAATTATACAACCATTGCTAATAGCAAAATGCAACATGCTTTCTCCTGATCATTATTATTGACAGCTGCAGACATTTTAAAACAACTCATTACAATTAAAAGCAAATAGTTCTGTGAGCTTTGGAATTAATGGCTTAATTTCCAGTGGATTTATATCTCATGGTTACAAGGCTAAGGGCTGATTATTTGCTGCAGGATGTTGCTACTCAGCAGGGAGTAATCCCTCAGGCTACAGCAGCACTTTTTCCTTGCCCTGTGAAAGTTTTCTTATGGGCAGAACATTTAGCAATCTCTCTTGTTCTCTCTCTATCTGTTTAATCAGGTGTGAGTTCACACAGTATTCTCCCCCTTAGCTATGACATGTCCTGATTTATTAACCTCTATTCAGCCCCTTCTTTTCATAAAAACTTCGGGAACAATTATCATCTTTGAGCCCTCCTACCTTCTGCCAAATTTAGCTGAAATTGACCTACAAGTGCAGATGACTTCGCAGGCAGCCAGAGAGACATGCACAAAAAGATCACAGTAGCCTCATTTCCTTAGGAGATCAGGCTAAAATCCAATTTAGCCATTTATTCGGACTCTGTCCTACTGCATCTACAGCCTGTGCTCCCCTCAGAAACAGCACTTGTTGCTAATGGAAGCTGTCAATGACCCTGCATTGACAAACTGCCACCAAAGTGCTCTTGATGTGATTTATTCCTGCCGTCATTAACTTCACAGCCCACTAGCTGAAAGAAGGTGATGACTTCCCAGACAGACAGGAAAAGACAGGCAGAAATAGCAGGAGCAGGCTCGGTGATGATGGGTGGAAACAGGTGACAGCCTGCACTCTCACTTCAGGACAGATATAGCACAACAGGGGATTTAAAAGGAAGTAGTTGTAAATTGGAAAGAGGGGACTCTAGGGAGATTCACAGCGTATAGTCAGGTTTCTGCTTTTCTGGTTGTCTCTTACTCTTGGTTTATTCCTACTTCTCATCCCAGCCTGAATATTTTAAGTCATCCTTAAGAAGCCTTACCTTTTTTAGGGTTTGCCTTGAAAAATCCTTCAAGCAGCTCATGGAAGTGCCAAATGGCAAGAGTCTACTAAGAAACACAAGGGCCATGTTTCCATGCCCCTTAACTGTCTAGCTAGGTGTTACACAGTTACCTGGCTCCCCAAGCCCCTCTCAAAAAGGTGTCATTGGCAGGGTCACAGGGGACTGAGATCATGCTGACGAAGCCAACACTGATTCATCACGACCTCCAAACAGCTAGCAGAGGTCCCCTGGCACACTAACTGCTCTTGAAATCTGTTCCATCCATGTGAAATCCCAAGGGACCAAGGGCATGCAGACACAGTGGTGATATCCCTTGCCTATGTGATTGTACCTCCTGTGGAAGGGGGTTCCTGGGAGCTTAGCACTAGCACTCACACTAGCTTTTTGTTTCATCTAAATTCTCCACATGATCCTTTCAGCATAATGCCTTTGTAAAGCTAGCAACGAGTGCAGGAAATACATACTGAACTTTTCTATGCATTTGACCAAGAAGAATTATCTTTTTTCTGTCATCAAAGCCCAGTTTATTCTACTTGCTAAATAAAGACTGCAACAGAAAATGAGAAGCAACAAAAATGTATTCTTTTAAAAAATAATTAAAATCTACGAGTAATTTATTAGAAGAGCTGTATTTTCACTGCATATTAATTTCTCAAAGTGAAGCATCAGTAATTTACTGATATTTGAATAACCATGCTCTAAACATTCAAATGACAAAAGAGACAAAAGGTTTATAAAAATCTCAGAAGAGTGACAGAAAAGCTAGGAGAAACTTTTTAACAAAGACTCCTACTTATTAGTGAATGCTGCTTGGAAACCTTAAATTTTACCCTAAAACAATAAAGAAGCATAAGAAAAATACTAATTCACGGGTCCAATATCAGAGGAAAATGTACAGGAATTTTTCAGTGAGTTTCAGAACGGGAATGGGGATGAGAAGGGGAGGTATTAAAAGGTAGAACAGTTCCATGTGAACAATACTTATTTTTCAGGTCTCATATGACTGAAAGCATGGTGCCTGCTTACCTTTCACAGCGTGGTCCCACGTAGCCAGCTGGGCATTCATCACACATTAATCCACGGTGTCGGTCGAAATGACACGTTGGGCTAAAGCTGTGTTGTTGATATTGAGAAAGAAGAGGGACAAGGAAGAAACATAAAGAAAACACAGTTAGCAGCATAGCTCTCTTCCCACTTCAGAGATTGTTAATTTGCAGAACAGTGCCCAGGAAAAGTGATTCTGGTCTAGGACATGGGGCTTAAGTTCGACTCCAGCAAATTGAATTTGGAATGACTCTGCTATTTCTGCGACGCTGAATATAGAGCAGCGGATGGCAGCATCCCAATAGCCTGTTATTACGGGACTTGAGCCCGCCACTGAGTGGTCTGGATACCATTAAAAAGGCAGGAATGTACAGCTGTTTGTTTGTGCCCCCGAGGGCCTGGCAAAACAATCTATGCCATAACGTGGCCCCTATATAAATCTTCCTGAAGGACAACTGATTAAAAGCTCAGTTAACTTTGTGTATAGTCAGCTGTGAAAGGAACCCAGTGAACAAGAAAGAGGAGGGGCAAAATGGGAAATATCTGGTACAGCTTCCCAAAGAGTGTATTTGAGTTAATCGAGTGCCAATGACCTCAAGCAACAGGCCACACAGGCGTGTTGAAGTTTAAGAATAGCTTGCAGACTAGAAAGCTTTACCTCTTTGCTACGCTCTAATTATTTTTGGCTGGGATTTTTTCCCTCTTTTTTTATAAATAAGGATACTGTAGCCATTTGCAAGCTCCACATCTCAATGCCTGTGTTTAACTCTGAACTGTGTTCCTTCACTGTTAGCATTTTGCTTTCCATAATCTTTCTCCCTTAACACACTCTTCTGAAGAAACCTCCTGACATACTGAAAGATACTACACAAAAGAAGAGGCAATCTGTTATTCTGTAATTCTGTAATGATTATTAGACAGAGACATACAAGCATCTTTATAAAGCCTTGTCTAAATAATGGTAATCAATTCTGGTCAACTAAACAGAAAAATAGAAAAAGAAAAACGAAATAAAAAAATGGGAGTAGGTGCATAGTGGGGTGATTATTCAAAGGGGGAAAACAAAGTACCTATGTGGAAAAAATATACTAAATTATCTTTTATAACCTAGGACAAGAGAATTTGAGAAACAATATAATTGCTCCAACAAAGCCAGCAGAAGGAAGGTATATTCAAGGTAATAGTGGATGTTACAATAATAAGAAATAGACATAATCCAGCCTTGGATATATTAAAGAAGGATATACCATGACAGTTTCTGGAAAGCAATAGGTCCAGGGAGGACAGAAAAGCTTAATTAGCATCATTTAATGTGATTAGCTGCTGGTGACTAGACCCCACTTCTCAGGAGTCATCCATCGTGTGATCTGTCTTCAGTTATTCTTTATTCTGTGTTATCCCACAAATATAGAGATCAGTAAGAAAAACATGGGATGGTCAGGTCCTATAAATATAGACTTTCTCTTTCCTGTAAGGATTATGTTTGAGTTATTTTGCAATGTCATTTTCTTAATAATGGATTCACAAATGGATGAAGAGTCAGTTGAAGAAACAGTAATTGGTCTTTCTATTCTTCGATAGCAATGAAAGCACACATTATCATTGAATATAATCAGCAGCACCTGACTTACTTCAAACAAGTTCCTGCTTGTCAATCCCAACCTCACTCTTTTCCAAGAGCTTTATGGAAAACTTTGTAGAGATGCTATCACAACTCATTATAAAAAATTATGTAAAAAATTGACTGTACCAAATTTCCAAAAAGAGCTCTGAATTTAGCTGCATAAATTTTAAATATAATAATGATAATAATTATAAGGATGATGATGATGATAACAATGATGATGATATACTTATTATTACTAAACAATAATGATGAAAAGTAGAATTTCTATGTTTTAAGGGTTATGCTCAGACCTTGCCTCCTTGATTCTCTCTGTGACTCAATAGTTGGACTACATTTCAACACTAAACATCAATATATTGAGAAATTCCCATCTGTGTGCTGTAAAGGAAATATATGATAGCAGGCTGAGAAAAGAAGAGTTTATCTTTCTGATTATTGAGAATCGCATTACTCACTAGTGCTAAACACTAATGAACTGTGAGTATTGATCTGTCAAAACAAGCTTCGAAAAATTGTAGTCCCCTCTTGACTTATCATTGCTCTTTACAGTTTTCCCATATGGTAACAACACTAATACGAGTCAGGACACAGGACAAGTATGAATATACAGTATGGGTATGTATGTGATAAGTCTGTGTTGGGAGATGGGGCATCCTAAAAGCTTCCCAGTGTGTTATAGAAAACATCCCCTGACAATATGTTTGTGATTTTATCTAACTCTCCAAGAAAAAATTAAAATTCTGAGACCAACCCGAATTCTTAGTTCACGTGCTATGAATTTACTCCCGACCTTCCCAGGCTGAGAGATCTTGTATCTCCCATCTCCAGTGATAAAGCATTCCTGTCAAAGTCTTTGCTACCCATATTAAATTTATGCCTACATCAAGAGAAGAGCAGTAATTATCCCAAGCATCTATATTTGTTAGAAATTACAGGGGAAAAAATAATTTCCTTTGAAACTGCTTGAGGACTAAGAATGTTAGAACAATTTCTAAGAGTGGCACGTTTAGAAGAAGAAATAGGATGGAGTCGTGGTCATTGCATAGACCATTTATAACATGGGTATTGATTTCACCTGCATCACATAAGCACATATATGAAGATGTATGCAAATAGAAGAAAATACAACCCAGGATGTAGAAAACAAGCTTAGACAACTTAATTTTGGTTTCCTGATTTGGCAAAGTGCTCTTTTCTGACATACGGCAGGCCGTTTATGACTGCTGTGCTTCAGAAGGCACATGATTGGCTTCTGTGACTGCATAAAGAAACTCCTGCCATTAGGAAACAGGAAAAGGAATTAGCAGCAGCTAAATCCACTGAAGTCGATGACAGAACAACACAATCACCACATCACTTCTACAACTGTTAGAACAGTTCTCCACTTTAAGTAGCATTGCAAAGAAAGAGTCAGGTGCTGTGAGAACAGTGAAGGGAACCAATATAAGCAACATAAATAAATGAGACACTGCTATAAAATACAAAACTGCTAAAAATATAAAAAATTATAAAAGAAATATATTACTTATATAAAATAAATATATTCCTTAATAGAAATATATCTCACAGGCTCATTACATGGACAATATTCTCTATGCAGTGTGAACATAGTATCAAGCTTAGAAACCTACAAATGCCCTGTCATACCATGTTAGGAATTAAATACTTCAGGAATTAAAATCTAAACACAGCTATTTATAATAATTTGTACATATAATTAGTCACTTGTTCAGTTACTCAGAAAGACCATGACATATACTACATCTGTACAGTGGCATGAACTTTGTCAAAGTTTATTTTTCACATGAAAGTATCTGAATTGTTTGCAAATGTTATCCCTAGCATAACAAACTCATTGGCAACTAAGTAAGAAAGCAAAGAAGTATTTTAACAGCATTCAAGTAACACATTAAATCTTTAAAACCTCTTTTTTCCCTAAAAAACAAATTTAATAATTGGCCTAGGCTGTAACATCATGAGCACTTGAACCTTACAATGAGTTGCATAAAGCTAAACTTTGTAGACTTCAGGACTCACAGTTTCACAGTTCAAAGAACATTTATATTGTGTGTATGTTCTGTACCTATCATATTTTTCAAGAAAACTAAATATTAAAAAAGGGACTGTTAACTTCACAAATGGAAAGTAAAGCACCCAGAACTATGATGACTGTGTAAATGGAAGTCTTCAGGCATTTTGCCAATCATAACCTAAATTCAATCTATTTGACTTGGTTTGTTGCACGTCTGTGCAAGACAGAAATGTGATAGTGTTTTTCCTTCTTTGTCAGTACAGTGTTCTCAAACAAGAGAAAGACAATTGATTACTGAGGCAAGGAAATACCAAGTAATGAGAATGTCAGAGGAACCATGCCTGAGCAGCAGATATAATAAACCCATATATATGTATCTAATAAAACCAACTCAAGAGCTGTGTTAACAGGAAGGCAGGCTCCCATTCTACAATCCCCTGGAATTTCCGCTCATAAGTGCTTAGACTATTCCTGCTTTGATCAGTGCAATATTAATAGGATGCAATGCCACAGACAAGATTCAGAACAGTTTTATTCAGGTACATCATGTAAAATGCTTTTGGTACTATTATTTTCCAGGTACTGCCTGTCGCAAAACCAATGAAAAATGTTCAAGCCACTTGGTCTATTAAGTTAAGTGATGGAGTAGTATAGACAAGCTTTTGTAATGAAGGAAACTTTGGTTCTTAGATCAGAATTCTGAATAACTTTTCACTTGTATTTTTATTTAATAAAACAAATTTACAGTATTTTTTCTGAGATATGCAAACAAAATATTTTCACTTACAAGATCTAAGGATGAATTCAAATTCCAAACACATCACATAATGTAGACTAAAAGAAAAGGAAAAGTAAAAGCAGAAAAAACTCACATGTCAAATCTGCAAATTCAGCTTTAAAACTAGAAACAACTACCCTTAAGGAGGACAGAAAAGCAAATGTTAGTTACTAATTGGAAAAGCAATCATCCAAATTCTGTGTTGTTCCTTCTACCTTAGTCTCATCCAGCTTTTGTTCTCATCTGCCTAATTAAGCACTCTGTACAATCATAAAAATAAACGTTTATATTGCAGAACATATTATTTGATTGAAAGAAAAAATATTTCAAGCATACATGTAAAAAAATAAATTAAGAAACGATACAATTTACTAAGGGGAAAAGTGCAGTATGCAATAAATGCAGAACTTACTTGTTAGAAGGTATATTTAGGGGGCAAGCACACAACTGACAGTCTTCAGCTGTGCCTTTAGTCGCATCACCATAGAAGCCAGGCAGGCATCTATCACAATATGAACCACCCGTGTTGTGTTTGCAGTCCTAAACAGAGGATGTAAGTACAAACTGACAATTAGACAACTTGCACATGGAAAATGTCTGCAACATTTATCCTTATTTTCTTCTGCTTGTTGAGATACAGTTCTACAGGTTAGCTGTCACAATCAGTGCTTCATATGTTCTTGTGGATAACTTTTTTCCATGTAAAACAAAAAGAATATTTAACAGAAAACCTTTAAATTTACACCACACAACACCTGTATTATTGTTTTAGATTGCTTAAAGAAAACCAACTTTCAAAGCAGCATAAGACAGGTTTAGTACGGCAGACTTGCAACAGGCCATATTTTATGACAAACTGTTTTCAGATGTTGATTCCAAAAATACAGCCCACATGATATAATTTATAAAAATGAATTATTACTTTTGACATGTATGTGCATTAGTTCATTTTACAAGGTATATGGCTAGCAGTATTTGTAAACAGTAGCAAAGTCTGAATTACTTAATTCTTATTTACTAGAATAGAATCCAGCCTCTACTTGGTGAGTAGAAGGAATGACAAGTATACCATGTATAGGGTGCAATCCAACACCTTGTGTTCCTCTATGTGACTGCAAAATAGGAGAGAAATTAAGCTGAGCATATGAAACATGCAGTATAAAAATGGCAGTACTACATATGCATTTTTGTCTGTAGCTTTTGGCTGATCTCAAATTGAACAATCTTTTAGCAGAATGGAAATCGGTCCTGTGAGAAAAAGCTTCTCATGATGACTTGTAAGAACCAAGTTTTAAAGAGTAATTACCCTTTCTATTCTTCTTCCCTCTCACCATATAGGATTTAGAAACTTGACATAATTTCAGAGAACCCTTAATAGATTCAGAAAATTACTTTCCTGGCTTAATCTGTTTCCTTTCTCCACCCCACATTACTAGCACACCACACTATTGCTTTCACTGCTATTTCCCACAAGATACCCAAGTGTAGCTCTTTCACAATGCAGAAACAGAGAAAGTAGTAGGAATGGTTTTGGATGTTAAATGCCATATTGATGTGCTTGGTATGGACCAAAAAAAAGACTGAAAGAACATATGTCAACTTCAAAAGGCCAAAATGAAAGCCATGAGAGAGATTTTTGTTAATGGGGTGTGTTCTGCTGTGTTTTAGAATATGGGCCAGATCAAATCTAGAGTGTTTCATCCAAGCTGCAGCTTAAGAACTCTGGAGGTTTGTTTTCATTTGGGTGTTTGTTTTGTTTTGAGTTTGGTTTATTTTTTCTTTTTTTTTTTAATAGAGTGGGCACTTTCAAATTTAAGATTGAATTTAAATTGTTTTTCAGGAACACTTTAAAGTTGTTTTATCATTTTAGTAAGTCACACATATGGTACTGATTGCTATTTAACAGCCTTACTGTCTGGAAGACATAATTTATCCTCAATAAGGAAACAGACAATGTTCTAAGGAACACCGATTCCTTCCTCACAGCTTTCCAGGATTGCAATGATTCATAGAAAGTTTTTTTGCACTGTGCTCTGCACCTGGGCAGCTGAAAAAGCACAATACCTTTTTTAGTCATGCAGCCATTGGTGTCAAAAGATTTGCCTTCAGAAATACTGCTTGTTGTTTTAAAGGGTGCTTTCTTATTGCTAGTGCATACAATCAGCATATATTTGAAACTAAAGCCTCAATCACAATACTATAGTTTAACATAATTTGTAGATTGTAAGCTAATACCAAATTATTGAAACACTTAATTAAAATTATGGCTTTAGAACAGCCAGCTGGGTTAAAATCAACTGCCATAAGTTAACTAATCCATTTGATTGGTATTTCAAGCATTGACATTCAAAAAGAATCTACCAGCCATACCAAAAAAGTAGCCAGGAACAATATGCTTTATAAAGAAGATGTGACAAAAATAATTTAAGTGTTTCAAAAGAAAAATCCTCTGCAATTCAACTTTTTTAAGACATCATGTCAAATTATTTGTACTTTTCCTGAAAAATAATGGATTCTTCTTTTGTGATAAGTTTAGCTTTAAATATCCTCAGACATATCTTAACGTTTTTGAAGAGTATGAACAGTTTATATGTCAAGGATGTTATTAAAGTGAGAGAAGCTAATACACTACTTTAAAGCTTCACATCTCTTGCTGAGTGGTATTTGCAGGTTCTGCTTTTTTAAAGTAAAACATCTGAAACCTTCCATTTTGTAGGAAAACATTTCTTGTTACAAAGACCTGACCACCTTCACTTTGATGAAGTATTTTTTGGCACTTTAACATCAGTCATTTCCATGTACTATGTCAAATCCTACTCAATCCAGACCTCTGTGTTTAATTCCTCACAATCACAGAATGATAGAATATCCACAGCTGGCAGGATCATCGAGTCTAACTCCTTTCCCTCTGCAGGAGCCCCAGGAGTCACACCATGTGCCTGAGAGCACTGTCCAAACACCTCTTGAACTCTGTCAAGGCTGCTGTGACCACTTCCCTGGGGAGCCTGTTCCAGTGCCCAATCCCCCTCTGGGTGAAGAACCTTTTTCTAATATCCAACCTAAACCTCCCCTGACACAACTCCAAGCCATTCATTTGAGCCCTGTCACTGGTCACCACAGAGAAGAGATCAGTACCTGCCCTCCCTCTTCCCCTCATGAGGAAGCTGTACCTGCAATGAGGTCTCCCCTCAGTCTCCTCCAGACTGAACAGACCAAGTGACCACAGCCACTCATCATATGGCTTCACCTCAAGGCCCTTCACCATCTTCATAGCCCTCCTGTGGACACTGTCTAATACCTTAATGTCTTTTTTTATGTTGTGGCATCCCAAACTACACACAGTATTCAGGGTGAGGCTGCCCCAGTGCAGAGCAGAGCAGGACAATCCCCTCCCTTGCCTGGCTGGCCATGCTGTGCCTGATGCCTCCCAGGACAGGCTTGGCCCTCCTAGCTGCCAGGGCACTGCTGGCTCATGCTCAACCTGATGACCAGGACCTCATGCTGACCAAGACCCCCAGATCCCTTTCCATGGCACTGTTTTCCAGCCTCTCAATCTCCAGTCCATACGTACTTCCAGAGTTGTCCCATCCCAGGTGCAGAACCTGGCACTTTTCTTTGTCAAGCTTCATTTGATTGGTGATTGCCCATCTCACTAGTTTGTCTCAGTCTCTCTGCAGGTCCTCTCTGCCCTCAAGGGAGTCAGCAGCTTCACCCAATTCAGTAACACTGGCAAACTTACATAGTACCCTTTTGAGTTCTGCATCCAAGTTGCTTAAGAAGATGTTGAAGAGCACAGGGCCCAAGATGAGCCCTGTGGAACCCCGCTAGTGACACATCACCAGTCTGATTCCACCCCATTCCCTACAACCCTCTGTGCCCAACCCATGAGCCAATTGCTCACCCACCGCCTGACGTGTTTATTCAGCTGTGTGCTGGACATTTGCCCAGAAGGTTCCTGTGAGAGACAGTATGAAAAGCTTTACTGAAATCCAGAAAGATTACATCAACTGGTTGCCCTTGATCACCTAGGTGGGTTACCTTGTAATAAAGAAAATTAAATTCAATGACTGCACCCTCCTCCAGGTGTTTTTCAATACCTCCCAGAAAAATCTTCTCCATAATTTTACCATACAGTGAAATTAAATTGACAGGCCTACAGTTTCCATGCCATCCTTCTCAACCTTTTTGAAAACTCAAGTATTACCCAGCTTCCTCTCAACTAGGATCTTTGCATATTTCCAAGGCTGTTCAAATATCATTGAGAGAGGCCTCAGGATGACATCATCCAGCTCTTGGAGTATTCTTGGATTAATGCCATCAGACCCAATAGACTTATATGGATCCAGTAGATGCCACACCAGTGCAGGGTACACTGAGAGTTTATCATGCTCACAGCCATGGTCCTTCAGCTCAAGGCACTGGGACCCTTTTAGCCCATCATCAATGCTGGAGACAAAGGCAAAGAAAGAATTATACATCTCTGCCTTGCCTACATCCCTGTTTGTGAGGGGACCATCTTCATCCTGTAGCGGGCTGATGTTATTTCTGCACTACCTCTTGTGATTAACTTATTTAAAATACTCTTACTATTGCCCCTCCTATTTTTGTGCAGCTTCAACTCCAGTTGAGCTTCGACCACTAAAGCAGCATACAACATTTCTGTATTCCTCCCACATCACTTAACCTTGCTTCCACCACATGCACCTGCCGTCTGCCTTATCTCCAAAAGAAGATCCCTGTTCAGCCAAGCTGCCCGCTTGCCTGTTTGACTTCTGATACCCAGTGCTTAAAAAGTGACTAGTAGTGATGGCTCCCAGCATGTTCAAAAACAATGAATAAATATTTAAATTAAAAAACAAACAAAAAAAGAGAACCCTACATATATAGGACCAAAATCTGAGCATACCATACTGTGTATGTTAGTTTATCTGAGAAATAATGATCTTGTGTATCCTCTACTTTTCTCCCTGATCCAGTTTGGACCTTACAGGACAAAGAACAAGGATTATGTAGTATGTAGATGTGACTTGATCTGCCTGTTCTCTTCAGTGATGCATTAAACTTCTTGCTAATCTGCCACAATTACAGATTAGTACTATAAGTACTGCAGTAGAAAAGTCCTTCTAAAAATATTATCAACACTCATGAAAGATTTGTGCTTTCTTGGTATCAATTGGCTGAATCTCAGTTTGAAACTTGCCAAATGTACAGCAATGGTTTTGAACATCATCTGGTTTGAGCAATTATACTGAGATTATTTCCTTAAAGCATGCTTAAGCCTCTGATGTTTTAATTTCATGTTCATAAGAAAACCGTACTGTTTTTTTTTCATGTCATGAGACTAGGTATAAAACAGATCATGATCAACTTCTCTAACCTGCTCAGTACATTATATCTGCTTTCTTTTTATTTCCATGGAAATAGAGGTTGTTCCAACACATCGATCTAGTGGTAAAATCCATGGGTTTTTTTCACAGATCCATAGACTCTGTGGCCAGGAACAATTTTACATCCAAATACTTATGCTTTCAGTTCCAAAATAATTTCAATACAATGATTTCACATTATTCTGAATGTATTAATTTTCCGTACCTTTTTTACCTCTGAACATCTTTAAACTTCAATTAGACAACCTCTGTGTAATTAAAACTGCGGGATTTATTTTTGTCCAAAAGTTTATGTATAACTCAGACCTTGTTTCCTACAAACTTCCTTGCTGATGTTCTGGAGAGTGTTTTCCACCATTTCAATCTGAGCCAGCTCTTCTTTTTTGGAAGAAACCAAATGAACTTCTCTATGCCCAATATCAAGGAACCCTAAATTCACACTGGAAACCACTCCAGCATGTGCAGCTAAGTGTATATGAACATGGAAAGAAACATTTAGAATAGAACGTTAGTAATGAAAATAAAACTTTATACTGGGATTATGACAGAGTCCAAGATAGCACATTTGGCATGCTGCTGCCCTTCCTCAGGATACCTGTCACAGAGACAACCAGGGAAGCTGTTAAAGCCAGCTAAAGAAAGTAAGTCTGGGTGCCTATTTTAGTATATTCCTGAGCTGTCTAGACCACACAATGCTATTCTGCCTTTGGAAGCATGAATAAGCTCTTCTAGCATTTTCAAACGACTGTAATGTCAAGAAGAACAGACAATTCTCTTTACTGGTGTAACAATACAAATGTAATCCAGATGTTGCAGAGGCTTTACCTCTCCTCACTTGAGCAAGAGCCTGTACTGCATTTAGCTAGGACATATCGTTTTGTTACGGCAGATATGAAGATGGGTAAAGACATTTTGTCGCTCTGGTGATGAAAACTGTCTAAAGCACATGTCCACCAGCACTGACACCAGTCTCATTCTACATGGGATATGCTGTTTATACACAGAGGAATAGAATATGAAAAGGATGCCACTGGGGACTGCACACTTTTAGGGCAACTTGATCATATCTTTGCAGAGAAAGATCTACTTTCTGGAATTATTAACAGGAACATAGTATCCTGCAATGAATGAAACACTCTGAAATGTGCTTGCTTTTCACAAGGTTCAGGTTTAACCAACCTCCTAAAGCTACTGTAAATGTGTGTGTGTAATAGTACAAAAGAAGATTTCTGAATGTTCCAAATTGCCCTATGTACCAAAGCAGTTACGTACATCACAATGGTAACGAGAACGAGGCATCATGCAGCTCTCTATGGCTGCTCTGGGGATCAAAGGGCTTTGCAGCTTACTGCAAGATATACATTAAAAATGAACCTTTTATACAGGCCTGTGTCGAAGCAGATGATTTGAGCTTTTATCATGAGTCAAAACCACATTTCAGCTTCTTTTCAACTACATTTCAAAGCTAAGGAAGAGCTAAAAGAAGTATCATATCACTAAATTAGATGCCTAAATTGTCTGTTGTATTACTGAGAAAACACCATGAATAATAATAAGGAGGCCAAAAGGCTGTGTAAACCTCAATAGAAAGAATGCCTTTGATGTGAAACATTTCTCTTTTTCAGCATTCAGACTTCTCTCTCTTTCACTTCAAAAGGCTTATGATCCAAATTGAATAGCAGCATTTAATAGCCTGCATGGATACTAACCGATCTGACTTACAGCGCTTTCAAAGTTGTAAGAAAATCCAGAACTGATTTTAACCTCCCTGTGCACCTCTTCTCTATAGCCTGATCTAGTATAAGCTACAGAACACATAAAATACAGAGTGCTTGATAACATGTATAGATGAAAGTGCATCTTCAGCTGTTGTATTTTCCACTTCCTTGTCACTGCTGTGCTCTCTTGCACCAGCAGCCTTGAAACATCAGAAGGGGGAGCTCCACTGCCTGAGTCAACAGCTCACATCAGCCAAAAAGCACAAAAAGCAATATGCAGCTTACGTGGCCTTCTCTTTTATCCAGGCTGGTGCTACAGACAAAAATAAAGAGGGAAGCTGTGCAGGGGCTAAAACATGAAGACACAGAAGCCAACAACCTCAGAGCTTACATCTGGCTATGTACCCCTAAGCAAAATAGCAAACAGTTATGGCATACCTTAAGAGTCTTCCTTCCTTTTCTCTCGTGTTAATTGATTTTATCCCACACTGATATTATAAACATTGTAGCTGGAGAATATGGTCATTAACACAAAAAAAAATTTGTAAGGAAACACAAATCCATATTACCCTAGTGATAAACATTTTCACTGACTATCAAGTGAAAGATTCAAAACATGACTGTCACGTCAAACATGTTTTTCATTCTAGGTACTTCTTTGAGGCTTACAGTATAATTAAATTGAGAATAATTTTAAGCTTCTATTCATGAAAAAGCAATTTGAAAAATCCACTGATCCACACATTAAGGATATCTTGTTTTGCACTGCAATGCAATTAAACATCTTCTATGAGCAAAACAGGAAGAACAGTAATAATTCTAAGTGCCAAATTATATTGGAAAAAGCCTGAATTTTCATTTTGGCATTTTCCCAGCAGGTTTTTCTTAAGGAAATAAAAGGCAACATTTAGAAACATGCACATTACAGAGTCTGCTTGAAATTCTGCAGGGAAATGAGAGTAAATCCCACTAAACTGGCACTGGCTTAAATTGTGTTTCTGCAAGACTAATGAAATTAGACATGTTGTTTCAAGCTTTATGCCATGTCAGACAATATAAAACTAAAAATGCCCTTGAGTCAATCAGAAAAGTATATTCAGCATAATTCACCCATACCAAAAGGCTACCGAACAGGCGGGAAACAGTGATGTGCTGGTAGGCCTACTATGGATAATATCACAGATTTAATTGCTGAATTAGTAGGTAACTACTTAAAATCTCCATAGTCTACAAGAAAAAAAAAAATCTGATTTAACTGAGATCATATGGTTTTATTATTTTTCTGAAGTACAATTCATTAAGTCTTCCTTCAAGGTTTACCATGAATTTAGAAGGAAGACATTAACAATATCCTCTCATCAAACCAGAACAGAGTGTACAAAGTTACCTTCTACATACTATAAATTGAATATACTGCAGGAGACAAATGGAAGGGGAAGATAAATCTTGCACGAAAAAGCATTCATACATTTGCTGCTTTCTGCATGCCATACCTTAAAACTATTGTGTTTTAAAACACAGATCCTATGTGATAATAAAATCTTTTCTTTTCTTAACTGTTCATACCTTGGTGTGAGGGGATCCTTAGCCTCAACATAAAGATCTCTTCTGTTACTTACTGGCTTTTTTCTTCTTGATTATCCCAGGTCTCGGAGGTCCCTAACTCAATTGCACAGGTGTATTGGATTGATGTTGGCCATGTCCACTGTTTCCTGTAGGGACACTTACCAGGCAGGCTCCTGTGATGTCATCACACACATCTGCATGACCAAAGCACGTACATGGTGCGCAAACTCCGCCAAAGATTGTGCCATTCACACGCCTGTGTCGAGGCCAGCATGACTGCAAGCCAAGTCAGATAAAAAGTTAAAAGCTTGTTTGAACAGAGGAAGGAATGGGATTTTAAAAATTTTGTTGGATTTGATGCTTGCACGCACAACAAACATACTTGCCAAATGAATAAAAATACCAACATTTGTCTAGAAAATTCTTCTTTCTGGTGGTGTGGCTTTGCACTGACCTTAGCCTTAGCGGCAGGTGTGAGATTAGAGGAAGCTTTAACTTGATCATTCTTCTGAAATGGTAAATATAGCAAAGAAATGAAGAACTGAAATATGACAGCATGAAAGCAAGCGGTACAGACTGAAAAATAGCCAGAAGGTGAAATACTGAAGGAGAGAGAAGGAGGAAAAAACCTCAAAACAACAGAAATGTTCTCTGAGAAGTTCAGGCACAAAGAGCAATTAAAATACCATTTAGTCTTGTTAGGACTTCAGCAAAAGGCTGCACTGAAATAAAGCACAGGCTGAAAACAAGGCTATCCTTTCATTTACAAATTGTGCTCCTTAAAGGATAGTAATTTCCCTTTAAGAAACTACTCTGATATTTTCATTTTTTTAAAATGTAAAATGCAAATCAATGTTAAATGTATGGCCAGTAATTTTGTAGGAAAGGTGACACCATACAACTGTGATCCATCAGTGAAAATTCAGCTACTCCATTTGCCCATAATAAGATGTCAAGCAGCAGTCTTCCTTATAATATATCTCACAAATGGCTTTATAGCTTTCGCAAACTATCCCTCTACATTAAGACTGCTCATGTGATCCAATAAGATATCTTGCATAAGACAAAAAAAGCACATGACAGATTTATGACCTTCAAAAGCATCTGGGTAATACTAAGAGAAAGTTTTGTACTGACAGAATACTAAAAGTATAATTTAATAAAGAAAATCCTTTCCGTTCACATACACTCTCCAAAAAGGTAACAGACTCTTCTTTACAAAAATAAAGACATCCCTTTTTGTCATACTCTTGAAAAAACTGAAAGTAATCTAAATATTAATTGAAATTATTCTTTATAAAAACATTCCAAAATCTGAGATATTATCATTATTTTTCATTCTTTACATTCTTGGTTACACATTCCTAAAAAAAAACCGTAAATACAAAAAAAAAAAAAGAAATCTAAAGTTATAAAATCCCAAACCCACAAACAGCTTAAAAGAAATTGTTGTATTTTTCTTTCTGTGGCATGAGATGCAAGTGGTTTCTGCATAAATCTATAAATGTTTTCCCTCTTTTGGTGACTGAAAATAATCTCTTGTGCACAGGTACGAATTATATTGTTCAAGAAAAGTCCCCAAAAGTCACTAATTTTAAAAGCTTAGACATGAAATACCAATAGCAGTGCTCAGAACAGTACTAAAATATTACAGATTAAGATATTAAGAAATTATGTTCTTGACCACCATAGCGATACAAGTTAAACACAACTCCTTCTGGAGCAGAAGAGTACAGAGAATAGGAACAAATCTGAGGGAGAAGAGCAATTAGATGTGAAGATGGCAAGAAAATTCATGAGTGGAACAAACTATCATAAAGGGGTTCAATTGGTATTAGAAATTTGAAATTTTATCTGCTTTACCTGTCCTTATGTGTTCCTACACATACAAGAATGTACAGAATTTTATTTGGCCAGAGTCTTGTAAAAAATAAATTCTGAATTTATATAATGGAAAATGTTAAAAGCGACAGCGTAATTTAAGTGGGGTTGGTTGTCTTTGGAAGACTGATCATGTCAAAACATTCATGGCATGAAAATAAGAAAATAATAGTTGTTTTTAGTGCAGCAGCATCTATGCCAGGTACCACATCATCATTATGCAGGAGACAAATACATACATTAAATCAAATAATGAAGAGAAAATGGAACTGAAAAACTGCACAAAATCAATAAAATATGACATTCTGCTTGGCTGAAACTGGCAGAAGTAAAATGAACAAGGCTGAAAGTATTCAGAAGAAGAAACAAAAATGGTAACTGGGAAAAAAAAAGAAAAGAGATTTTCAACTTTTCTTTCCATACCTTCTTAACTACTGTCTGTCTGGAAATCTTAAACTTTACCTTTTTTTTTTTTTCCTATGCCCACTAGCGTGTATAGAAACCTTAAATTTGCAGCTATATATATGTGCTTTCTCTTGTGGAGTATGATCTTAAGGATGTATCAAATTTCAAGACTGTTTATGATTGAATAGAAGGCTTAACTGAAAGACATAATGTCAGACAGACAATTTCAGCAACAGCAAGGCAGGAATTCTACCCAAGCCCTTCAGCTTCTACAACAGAAGTAGATACTGAAATATTTGCAATCAGGGCTTTTCCAATTACTCTCTTGGACATCATGCTTAAATCTACACTGGGAGAATAAATGGACAAGTGGAAAAAAGTGTGAAACACAGTGATACTGCAACTAGAATTTTTCTTAAAATAATTGAACAGACAATGGCCAGGCTTTAAAATTATTTCTCAGCCGAGGTAAAAAGTATTCTTCTCCACTTATTTTTCCATCTGTACCATTTTGGAAGTGATAGGAATATCCACTAATTCCTTCAGGCCTTCTTTCTACATTAGTTCATCTAGCCCCAGCAACAAACAACCACACTTGGCATGAGACTAGACTCTAAACCCTAAATATCACATATAAGCATGAAAATTTTTAAAGAAAAAGAGAGTTGACAAGCAAATGCCTAGAGTGCCTGTGTAAATGGCATACTGTTTGTAGTTTTGTGAAGCAGAGCATCTTGGTGTTTGAAACTATTTCCTTAAAGGCAAAGCTTTTGAAGAATGTTTTTTGGCTTCTATTTACCCCAAGCAATGTCCATGTGAGGTAGTTAACCATACGTATACTTGTATGAACACATTCTGTGTGAACTAATGACTTAGTTAGGGAAGTGGGTATTTTTCTGAGCATGTGTCTATGTTATTATCTGTTACAGGAGCCAAATCATGTGCCACAATCCTCAGAAGAACACATGCAATTCTCAACAACTCCAAGGCAAATGGCAAAGCCGTGGGAAACAAAAGAAATTCAACCCCATTAACTCAAATAAATTGATCCGTCTTTGTTGTGCACAGGTCAGATAACTGCCATTTTCCTTCTAATTGTGTTCATCCATTTGTATTATCAGTTGGCTAAAGAGTACAAATATTGTTTCTGCTCCCTTTTTATGAACCAAAATGTTTTCTCATTAGTTAGAAATCATCACAGAGGTGCAAAACTTCAGATTTTAAATATCATCAGATATAATGAACCATCACCTGGAAATAAAGACAAGACATGGCAAATTCCTAACAAGAAGCTCTCTTACTATTTTCTACCAACACAGGTCCACTGTCGGCTTCAAACTATGACAGCGTTAGCAACACTGAACTAGACTGCATCATGATACTCACCTCACACGAGGTACCATCATAGCCTGGAGGACACTCACACAGCTCTACTGCAGATGCTACTCTTCTCCCCCTTGAAGTGTGGTCAGCAGATTCCATAATAACGCTTCTTAGTCTGGACATAACAATGAGCAAAACAGCAAATTAGATAGATATGTGCAGGTGAATGCAACAAATGCTTTATTGTGACATGCAGTGGCTTGTTTCTGTTTCCCAGCTCAACAATAAGGAGGTTTTCATATTCATCTATTTCTTCCTAAACTATACGTCTGTAGGCTTGTTACTATTTTTGTTCATCATGTGAGGGAGACTATGGTCAGATACCCACTGATAAAAATAGATTAAAAACATCTTACAGCACTGTACGAGGAGATAGAATGCTATTCCTGGCCTGCAAGCCACATGTGCCAACTTGCATTGCAGCTGCATATAGAGCAAATCTGACACTAAGCAGGGTTTTCAAAATTTATGAACCACTAGTCCAGCTTTCTAAAATATTACATTACTATGTTTTGGATATAGGGTATTTTTACTCCGGAGATTTGACCTCTGGAAAAGATGTCAGCCCTGTCCAGAAGGATTGAGGATCTAAGTATTACGTATATGAAAGAAAAATGTATGCACATGAAACAAAAAAGAAATCTTCTACCACATACCCCGGTCTCCCCAGTGTCAGAGAAAAAAGTACTAAACAGCTGTTGTTTAGGTGAACACTGACCATGATTTTTATTTCAAAAGCATGTAAGTATGATGAGAGAAACAACAGAAGCCTTTTGATAGTCTTACAACTATTATCAAAAACAGATGTAATTTACCTCAAGAGTATCTTTCTGTGGAGAAAAACTGTGGGATTAGGGAGTTTAATTCTTATGAGAATTTGAAGGAACATTGACGTATTACAGAGGCTAAAAATTACTTCTATTTTCACCCAGTAATCTTAACAGAATGTTTGATAACTAGAGCTACTTGAAGTGCGTGTTTTGAAGTTGTCTTCAGCAGAAAATACCTTTCATTCATGACATACATTTTATTTAAAAGTTTTTTTCCCCTGCATAATAGGGCATTTATCTTTTGGCTGCAAAAAAATCCTGAAAATTATTTGGATGACCTTGGACAAGAAAACATCCAAGAAAAATACTGTGTTGTTACTACAGCGGTTAGAGGAAAGCTTAAGACAGAATATTTTCCCACTCGATTTTATGACTACTCCAAACAAGTTAAACATGAAAGGTAATGGGGGAAAAAAAGGCAAGATTTTTTAAATTAAGACAGAAGCTTCAGAAAAAGAGAAGTTTTACCATCACTAGGCATATGACTGAACTTTGGAGGGACTCCAATTGTGTACAATGCAGTTAGAAACTTCAATCTGATTTGGTGATACTGGAACCTCTGTAAAAGGTTCTTGATCCTGTTTTAAGAGAAGGATGCTTATTCCTACCCAGATCTTCAGTAAATTCTCTCTGACCTTTCAGTATATCCCCTTTGCTCCATTGCTTTACATTTATTGCTGTACATTTATTTTGCAATCATTCATTTGAATTTTCTTTATGATGAGACAACCAATCTCTAGGATATCAAATAGTGATTACTTTACCAGTAAAAAAAATTAAAATTTTAAATTAAAAAAACTTGTAAATGAAGAAACAAATTTTTAATAAAAGATCAAATTTTATTTCTTCTTTGAATTACAGCTAGCTCCCTCTAAGCATTGATCTTGGAACAAAGAGAAGCCCTAACACACAGAAACAATCCACCCAGTATTATCCCACATTTGTATTCACTGAATTGTTCCAATTTTCATTACATTCTGCTATTTGCTAAATGGGATTTTAATGTGTTTAACAGTTTTTAGCATTAACAGTTACTCAGTGAAGAAAGCAGCAGTGATTTTCTTTTCTCCCATTTTGATGTTGCAATTTTGATTCCTCGATGCCATTCTGCATTCATTAAATACATAATGCTGGCAGTAATGGGGAACTGGATCCTGGAGATGCATGAACAATTTGAGGTTAGACATCAAGACCAAATATTTAAGCTGACTGTTACTGTCAGCAGGCAACTGTTGACTTCTAAAAACAAACACGATTAAAAGGGAAGGGGACGTTTCAGGCAGTATCAGCATAGTTTACTGTCTGCTGTGCCAGGCATCTGAATCACATCGGCTACATAAGGCACAAGAAGTAGTGACCCAATCATGGCTCATTTGTCTTGGAGCCAATTCTGCACATGGAAAAAAAAACCTTGGCCTCTTCTTCCCTCTTTCTCCTTCTGTCTAGCACTGACTCCTCTCCATGTGGTTGCAAGCAGTCTCTTCTCTTTAGCACTCCAATTTCCAGTGCCTATCTGCATGTTTGCAACACTTACCATCAGTGACCACTCTGAATATTCAAACTGAATAAACAGTGCTACTAAACTTTCTTTGAAGCACAAGCTAACAGTATTAGATCAAACAAACTAGTAAGAGAGAGCTAGCTTTACTTGGCCCATTGCTTCTACCACAGATGGACTTAACTGCAACTGTTTGGAAGATCTCTCAAGTTAGAGGAGGATTAGGTTTTAAACCCAGAAGCTGGGTTCACTTTCATATTGATTGCTGCATTTCTGTATTCTGAGTTTTTATCTGACTTGATCATCTAATTGCCCACTCATATAAGAAAGCTAATTGTGCCATACAGAAATAAAAACACTGCAAGCTTGAAATTGCCTAAAAAATGTACACAAAACCATGCTTGAGTCAAACTCAGCATGACTGCATTCATACTGTTTAGAGGACACTTGAAAGCACAACTGATTAACGAATGTTTCTAGTGGGTTAAGCTAAACAAGGTTAAAAATAGAATATTTAAATTAAAGCTCTTGCCAACTGGAGATAGCTCCATTGAATTTTTAAGTCTCTTTCTACATGACTGCAAGAAATTTACTTTATGCCTCCATTCTGGTCTCTTTTTAAACACAGCACATTTGGAATCCTTACACATGTGGTGACATTGTCCATTTTGAAAACTTTCACTACTGAAATGAACAGGTTGCTTAATACAGCAATCTCTAATTAGTATGTTGCATAATTCTGCTGGTGCTTTGAGGAAGAAATTGTCATTCACGATGGACCAAATAACCCTGTAATATTTCTGTCTCTCTGCCAGACCCTTTTAGCCCTCTCAGAGGAATATCTACCTTCTCTATGAGGAATGTCCACTGCACATACCTGTTTAAAGACAATAAAAACCTTTTCTTTCATATCTACTTATCTATTAAGGCTTAGGTCTACAGTATTTCTTTTCAAAAACATCTTCCTTTAGAGACCATCAACTCCTTTGGAGTCCTTAATCAGCCCTAGATATCACATGGAATATCCTCTTCATTGGGTCTACGTTTGCCCTAAAGAACTAAATGGGCAGAATATGGACAAAAGGGTTATTTTGCATGATCTTAAGAGTGATGAGCACAGCTTTGCACGTAGTATGTTTTAGCATAAGTAAAAGTCAAAGAGAATATAAAACAGTCAGTAATAAGGCACATCCTGAAAATCAGCAATATCCCTACATAGCAGATCATAAGCTGGGCTGGATGGCAGCAGATGCTGTTACTGGTACCTGGAAGCATGAACTGTTCTGAAGAGACTTCATTTTGTAAATCCCACCCTAACAGGTGAAACTATCATTGCTACACTTAAATCAAAGATGAAAAACTCGATTTGTTTAATTGTAACTGAAATTTCACATCCTCTCTTCTGTCATGCCAAACCATAACGAGCACCCTGAGAGCACTCAATAAAATTGTTTACATTATTACACAGTAATACAGCAACCACTGCATTCTTCTCTGGTAAGAGATATCAAGAAGGACAGCTAGAAATGTACCAGGAATATAAGACCACTTCTAGCAAAAAAAGATACTCAAAATCACTTCAGTTCCTCCCACAAACCCCCTTTTAAATCTTTGTCTTTAAGGGACCAATCTTCACAACTGTAATGTCACTACACCTAGAAGCTGATGGCTACCAACATGCAAAGCCTGAATTATATATGTGTTGCAGAGCTCTTATCGCAGAGCATTTAAAAAAAATGCTTTCAGAAAATTATCTTTAACACTCCACTAAACTGTTCATAGAGGCTGAATATGAATCAGACTGTGAAACAGTGAGGCACCACACATGACCAAATGGCCAAAGCAGTAATCCGGGATGCAGGCAGTGATATATAGTTTCCAAATTTGCCAGATAGCTCTGCCGTATCTTACTCACAAGGCACATTCTACAGATTGTGGCAGTGCTACATGTGTGTGCTTACCTGAGCTCTACACTGTTTCCCAGAGGGGATTTCATCCATCCTACTCACGCTTTTCCACACTATAGGCAGGATGGAGCCATTACATATCCAGCATTACACTTTCTTCACAACTGCCCAGCCAAAGTGCTTTTTGTAGGAGAGCCCCCCTTCTCCTACTGGTACAAATGTCAGTACTCAAATATATGTAAACCTCTGACAACTGAAGTTTGTGTTTCCCATAATACTTAGTAGCTCCTTTGGCCCAAGCAAAGTCAATCATACATATCTCCTTTAAACTTTTGCATTTCCCATACTACTCAGTAAGACCTCTGGCCAAAAGAAAGTCAGCCTTACATATGTGCTTTAAAAATAGCATAAAAGCCCCTATTGCTCACCCCAAAATTGCTCCTGCACTCCTTGAGTTTGGAAAATTCTGGGTAATGGTTTCGGGTTTTTTTTATTTGAATGAGAAGAGAGCAGAAGATCATCACTCACAGAGCTCCCACTAGTCTCAGCTGTAAGTTGTGAATTAACAGCTTCTCATTGTCTGTTCATAGTGCATAAGAGGTGAACTCTGGCCTGGTGTTTGGCTCTCCTCAAAAACCAGGGTGGGAAGCTGAGGGACCATGAAAGGCTTTCAAACTGGATGCAAGGCGATGCAAAAGAATACAAGGTTGGTGACTGAATGAGTAAATTAGGAAGCAGTTTGGCAGAAACTCAAGCTAGTTCTGATTCATAAACTTACAGAGATGTATTACATACTAATTAACCACAGGAAAAGACAGAGACCAAAGAGATATGAATTCTTTTGCAGGGAAAAACTTCACACTGCTGAAGCTCAAATCAGAAAACGGCATGCTGTTGACACAACCTGCCTTCCAATTTAGGGTATATTTTAATTACCTAAGTATTCAAATGATGGTTAGATTGCTTAAGAAATTTCACAGCAGCAAAAACTCTGTCTGTGTTCTCAGCAAATAATCACTACATGTGCTATCAGCTCCCTCCATTCCAAATTGGCCTATGCCACTGAATCAACTGATGTGTAGATTTGAGAGCATTTCAGGTTTCCTGCCTTGTGAGAAAAAGCTACTATGCAATCAATTCCATTACTCATTTTAAAAATATTACTTATGCCACCTAACTATTAATGTTAATCAGACAGTATCAGGAGAGACGTTTTCTTCAGCCCATCTGGAGTATTTGTTCATGCACTCAGGAAAATTTGAAATGCAAGATGAGCTTTACAGTTTCAAACACATTGCAGCAACTGAAATAGAACTGTATCATCTCATATGTCTTTAATTTTATCAGAGGACTCAGAAGAGTTCACATCAAATCAGTGAATTTGAGCAGTCCATGCAGCATCCTGACATAAATCAGGGGAAAGGCTTTGGGATTAGCCAGTTCTGTGTGTGGTACTGATTAAAAACATAGAAAATTCCCCTTGAGGCACTTTTCCAGCTTGGAGACTCAGGATATTATTCTCTGGTTCACTATTAATGTGGCCCTGTATGGTCATTAAATGGGAAAAACTATATATAAGCAATATATCATTTCCTACTTCAACATGTTATTACCGCTCTCCATGATTTACCATATACATGGGAATTACTGTGTTCACAAAATAAACATATTTATAGAACTGTCATTCATGCCTTAATAGTCCATGTAATTTCACTTTCTTAACAGGCTGCTTCTTTCTGTTGCCTTCCTCCTCCTGTCTATCCAAAATGAAAAACATACTAACAAAAGTTTGAAAGTGTAAATGAATGCTGTGGATTTCATGATAATAAATTAGAGTGTTTTAAATTACATCAGCCTTGTTCTTTGAAGAGAGAAAACAACTCCTTTGAGAAGCTGCCTGTAGCAAAGGGACCCGTTCCTCACATTCACCTGTAGATGGCATTCATCCCATTGCTGTATGTGGCTCTTATGAGGATCCTCTTCACATTTGCAAGGATAGTCATGAACTCCCTCCTGCTGACTGGAACATCAGTGCCATGCACTGAGAAAGACTCTGGTTTCAGCACAATTTCTTCAGTGTGCTCTTCAGAAGGCCGCAGGTGAATTATCCCTTTTGGAGTGCTGATTTTCAAGTAACCTCCCTAGAGAGAGCCAAGAAAGAGAGATTTAAACATGAAAAAAGTAATGAAAAAAAGCCCACTGGGGTACATGATTTATTGAATAATATATTTTACAAGAATAACAAATATCAGGAATAATATTCATTTTTCATAAACCTGAAATGGGCATGCCTGATAGAACTGAAAAGCAGTGGAAAAGAAAGTTTGGGTTTTTCAGAGAAAACCTACTGTCATGGTGCATGGCTCTACATAGGCAAAAGCAAATTCATATGATGCTGAGATGCCAAAGAAGAGATCTACTGAAAGAGTGTCAAAGTGTAACCTCAAATGACCAACCATTTTATTTCTTCATGGATGAACAGGAAGCATTATAGCTTCTTAAGCTACTTACAATAGCTGCAATAATACCAGAGACTCCTTGAGATATTGCAACTTTTTAGTTTTCTGAAGTATATCCATTTTCTCACACTAGAAATTAGCTGCAAGTATGTGCACCCTTCGGTTTTGTGTCCTCAACCACCAGACTTCACACCGAACATCTGAAAAACCAGGCCATTTTCTCCTTCTCTCTTTGTCTCTTTTTTCTTTTCCTTTCTTTTCTTTATTTCCTTTTCCTTTATTTCTTTCTTTATCTGAAAATACTTTACCTCTATGATGACATCAGATTGAACCATCAATTTAGCTGTTTCTTCTTCTTCTCCTTCTGTGACATCATAGGAGACTGTAAATTTCAGATGTCCTCCAGCAGCTGCTACCTGGGGAATAAAAAGATAGGAAAAAAATATCTAATTAAATAAAAGAAAATGGGCCTTAACCACTTGGGGGCAGTTTTCTTGAGCATCAGTAGATTTCTAGTGTTACAAAAACACATGCAGATCCCTGAGGATTACAGCTGTTGAAGACTGCGAATTCCTTAAACTCACAGACTAACAGAGAAATCAGAAACAAATACGAAAACTGTGCAAATTTCCACTAGATACTTGCATTAGACTTTCAGTATATTTGTTAAGTTATATGGTCCTCATTTAGGCTGGCCTCTGTAACAGCAGCCTTAGCAACCTACAGAAAATCCAATAACTTCAGTTTCATTGATGGAGCAAACTACCAAAATAGAAAAAAAAAAAAGGGCTGTGAGGTTTTTCTTAGAATGAACTGTAACCTAAAGTAAGAATTTTCCCCGATGGAGTCAAATAAATTTACTTTAAAAGAATGTTTCACCCCTTTCATTCAGTTTGACCCAGCCTACAATGTGAGAAGTCAATGACCAGGCTCTTGTGTCATGACAATATATTTTTTCCATGCTCTTTTAGCCCCCAGGATCACGGCATTGACACAAGCTATTCCATTATAAATGGAATGTAGTACGATGCAAATCAAAAGTTACAGACTTGAATGACAGAGTTCAGCACAGAAATAATGCTTTCTGTTAATTGATTGGAAGCAGCATAAGTAAATGAAATCCTGCAAGAGCTACATTTTGGGTTTTAAATACATCCGTCTCACACTTCATTGCAATTTGAGCCTCCTCTTTGAGCATATTAAAATCAGAGGGATTCTTCTGCCCTTCCAATGCCTACTGCCGAGCACAGAGCAAATTTGTGAGTCTTTCACAAAGAGAATAATCTGGTTATTCTCAAAGACATATTTGTTCATCATACTGGATGCTTTTGCACACAGTAACAGAAAGCAGCGAAAGTCAATATCTTCATTATTTTATGACGAATCTAATTTAAGGGGTGAAAAAAATGTTCCAGCATTTAAGGCCTGGAAATCAACTGATTTTGAACTAGCGAAAAAGGTGTATAAAAACCCCACATCTGAGGCTACAGAGTTAATTGTTAGGCTAAAGCCAGAAAATTCTTTCCCATTCATAACCTGGATCTTGGAACATAGAATTGTAGGATCATAGAATCATAGAATATCTCAGGCTAGAAGGCACTCATACTAACTTGGTCACTCTCCTCTTGACATACTTTAATAGTCTGTTGTCCTTGAGGTGAGGCCACCCCAGTGCAGAGCAGAGAGGACAATCCCCTCCCTTGCCCAGCTGGCCATGCTGTGCCTGATGCACCCCAGGACACACTTGGCCCTCCTGGCTGCCAGGGCACTTCTGACTTGTGTTCAACTTGCCATCAACCCAAATCCCCTGATGTCTTTCCAAAGTGCTGCTCTCCAGCCTCTTCCCTCACAATCTGTGTTTATAAGTAGAGGTACCCAACCCCAGGGACAGAATGCAGCACTTGCTTTTGTTAGATTTTGCTGGTGACAGCCCAGCTCTCCAGCCTGTCCAGGTCTCTCTGTAAGGCTTCTCCCTCTACCCTTGATGGAGTCTGCAGCTCCTCCTAGTTCAGTCACTGGCAAACAGTGGCATCACATGTTTAGCTGCATAATGGTGTCCAAACCTGCTGGGACCAATGCAACTACTTAAAAGCCTTGACCATAACAACATGAAAAGACTTTTTTTTCCTTGGATACAGCTGTTACAGTATTTTTGTTTTGCCCGTGGTCAAGTGTGAGCATTGGTTTGTAACTGCTACAGGAATGTAAAAAATTTAGATCTCTGAAATGCTGCAAGAAGTACCCAGAATTGCTTTCAGCTGTAGACAAACATTTTAGAAGAGCAACTTTTGCAGAATTTTATAAGTTCTACTTCAAATTCCGACTAACAACAAAGATTCAAGAAAGTGAAAATAATGGGGAAACAAAGATTAGGCAGTTTCAGGCAAGCCATAAAAATTATGTACCAAGACAGGTTTGACTTTTCCCCATCTACATAACCTTTACCTTAGTATATAAAAATCCAACATGGAACTCATAGGTCACAAAGTAGGCAAAAAAAAAAGAAAATAAAAAGAAAAAACCCTAAAGGAAAGGCAGCTAGAATGGATTAGGGACTCCTAATATATAACCAACAGAAAACACAAGAGGAAAGGGATGGGTTGCCTAGTCCAAAAAAGAGAACAGTCAGAGGAAATAGGAAAATAATTTACCAAAATGTAGAAGTCTGGAAAAATGCAGTGGCCATTTTAATTTACCAATGGCAACTGCAGAGAAGGCATGAAGAAGATTCAGCTAGACTATACAGAAAGCTGATTGTAAGGATGGTCAAAACAGTACCAAAATAGTTGAAAATGCTGTTGAAGTAGTTCATTAATTAGCAGCAGTTCAACATATCAGAGATACTGGATATGATGCCTAAGAGTTGGAATATGACTAAGAAGTCTCTTGAGGTCTCTGCTAGCCACTGTAGTCTGAGTTTCACGGCTGAACTAGCAAGATTTGTATATCACAAACAGGATCACACACTGAAGACAAGGTTCCCAAAAGGCACTAATTGTAGAGAATACCTCACAGTTCACCTTGTATGCTGTATAATACCAACACAGATTAGAAAAAAACCTCAAACTTACATAAACCAAAAAGTACCACTTCCTTTTGTCATTGTTTGTAATGGTAATTTCCTTCCTCTGCATAGTTGAAATACAAGTTCATTCACAGGCAAAGGAATTCAGAGGTCAATCCATGTGCCGCATGTCATCTTGTGCAAAAAGTACTTTTCACTGAATCTTAAATATAACTGCAATACCGAAATTGGGCACCCATGAGATCCCTCTACTTTCATATTCTTCTCTGTATCACTCAAAGATTCACAGCTCTGCTTCAAGGACTGTCATCTGAGACCATCAACACCAAGGAGAACAGGGCATAAAAGTTTGCCTTGCTGGTGACAAAGACACGTATTGTTGAGACAACAATAGCTGTATAAAAACGTCAAGGAAGTTCCACAGAATTTCTGTTGTGTCTCCCACCTGTTTTCAAATTAACGCATCAAATATTTCTTTCCAGCTTTGGAGGCAGAATCTACGCATTCAAGAGAAGTTGCAGACTCCCCAAGAAATAACAAGCATAGGAGAGAGAAAACACAGCTATGTTAGTTCTAATCCGGGAAGTTTCTGGCAGATAAGTTTTTGGGACTTTTTTCAATTGTTCACTGCTCACTTTACTCTACTATTATGTTACATGCTCTTAAGGGAGCAGACAAGACTTTTTTTACAACACCCTAACAGAGGGTCAACCAAAATTGAAGCAGAAAAGATGGTTCCCTTCCTGTGAACAAATGCCCATGCTCAACAGCAAAAGAGCTGGGGGATAGGAGAAAGCACCCAGTATTATTCCGTGTAAAGCATATTTTGATGTTATATGCTTGTCCCATTAAAATTACTTTTAAGTCAAGATAAGTGATAGTAGACCACAAATACCTACACCACTGAAAACAAGCAACAATTCTACAAATATTAGCAGGCTAGACATGAGGAAAGCTTGCAGCTCTTCATATGGAAATCAAACTTTACAAATCTTTCTTTTCCTGCGCTTAGTGAATGTGCTGCCAACGCTTTCCCAAGGCAAGCTGCCAGGATCTCTCCTGCTAATGTCCTTGGAGAATATCTCCTTGTTATATAGATTTATATTCCATCTTGTTGTTGAGTTACTACATGGAGACTCACACTTCCTCTCCAATGCTTCTTGTAACTCTGCCTGTAAAGGTTTAGCACTTAGTCCACTGCACTGCAGGCTGCCTCATTTCTTCTGAGCATCTGCCAAGATTAGGAGCTTCAGAAGATTAGGAGCTATCTCCATTAAACAGGGTGCTGATTACAATCCCTTATCTCATTAAGCAGTAAAATGCTCTTCTGTCAGTTAAGAAGAGACTCAGTTTCTGATTAAAGCACCTAAATATGAACTGGGCCATATGATATGGCACTACGCGGCTATGTGTAGGCAACTGAAAGAAGTCCTCTGTAGAGTCGAAGGAAAGTGGCTGGCCGGTGGCCCTACCAAAGAACGACCTTCAGATCATTCAACTTTGGATTTATATTTAAAAATCAACCTGGAAGACATAAAATTTTGCAAATGAATAAATAATTATGCACTAAGTGTATTATTGAAATATAACAAATACATGTTGCACAGATATTTGGTAGTAAAATCTATACAACAATGGATTTAACTAATAAGGGCTTGGATGTCAGGCCTAAGCCAAGAGAACACAACACCTTAGAAACCAAAATGATATTACTGCATTAAACTAGATTTAGACCAATACTCATACAACACCAGACTTTCAAAATCAGTGAAATAAAAGGCATCATAGAATCTTAAGACTCATTTATGCTGGAAAAGAACTCTAAGATCCTCAAGTCCAACCATTAATCCAACACTGCCAAATCCATCAGTAAACCCCATCCTTAAGAATCAACAAATATCAACCAGTGGAACTGTCTTTTCCCTCTTCACTGTTAGTGGTTGTGACAGAAATATAGTCACTGACATATTGTGTCAGAGAGACAAATATTATAGATCGTTAATATTTTTATTAGACCAATATAGCTACAATACAACTATAGAAAGGTAAAAGGATTTGGAAAAACATGAATTCTTCTTGCTATTATATAATTATATACATGGTCATACAACTAGAATTATACCAAATGAACAAACGCTACCAGAAAAGTTTAAAAATGGGGAAAAAAGCACAAAGGCTACAAACATGAATGGGCAGAACATTTCCATGAAGAATGCTAACACACATATGGATGAATAAAAAAACCAAAGAGTCTCACAGCAAGTTGCTAATAGTAACTTAAAGTTCTAATAGATAATAATGTTTCCTTATTCTGGAAGACATGCACCAAACAAACAAACACCCCATTTGTTTCTTCATACACCTGTGAATGTTAATCGGTTGCTGCCATGATTATGAGAAATTACAGATATTCACCCAGTCTTCCAGTGGCTCTGTCATATTCCTATGGCACTATCTACCACTAGATATTATGCTTGAAGGTAATGGAATGATAACATAACATACACAGTTTAACATTCCCTGCTAGCCTTCTTGAATTTCCATGAAATAGAGCTGCAATAAAAGGTTGAAGTAGATTTGGACTCTTTCACCTTCACAAACTCTCTAGGTACACATTTATTTTATGACACGGATTTCAGCAAATGTAGAGATATTTGCCACTAGAATATCAGCACTACCCATGTGAAGGAAAACCTTTAAATAAAATAAGATTTTTCCCAGTTTATTTGTGGTGACAAAGTTGGTTCATAATTCATCAGCACCTAAGCAGTTGTGATATGGTTTGATGAGCCACTGAACAATGTACCACCTTAACTGATGGCTAAGTGCACATGTGTTCTTCTTGCAGCCCACTCAGTATAGAAGGGAATGGACCAAGGGCTGCTTTTTCTCCCTTAATTTACTTGTGTGGAAGGAAATATTTCACTGGTAATTCAGCTCTCATCTGAGTTATTATCTTCTTTATGAGAAAGTACCAGCTGTAAATTTATGATATTTAATTGGATTTTGCTGATCCAGTCTTCGAGCTAGTTGTAGTGTGAGGAAAGGCAGGGACTAGAAAAGAATTCCTATAGAACCATCACCAAGAAAACGTCAAACCTTTCTTCATTTAGTAATAGCTCTCAGTAAAGATTGCATGTGTTAGTTCTACTCCAGATCCAATTAGAGATTAAATAGACTCTCCTCTCTTAGACAGATTGAATTTAGATAGGATATAAAAGCTCTTCTGAGGCATTAGAGCAATATTTCAGATAAAGCAGGGAGTAGAATAATCATGTTTTATTTGAATGACAGTTTAGTTCTGGCTAGCTTTAAAAAAAAAGTCAGTTTTCTTTATAGGGAAGTTAAATATTTCCCCTGAAAGAATGGACTCTTTCCTCAAGCTACTTGCCATCTAGAGTTCTCCCAGCTCTATGCCAATGAGGTCACAATCCTAGTTTCCCTGCTTAAGTACACTCAAAATTCTTCTGTCTAATTTGATGCTACATTCTACTTTTTTTCACTTTTTCAGAATACTGCTTCCAGAGAAGTAGAGCAAGTGATGGGGTAAGTTTAAATAAAGTAGCCTGCCTACTTATCAGTGGTTGGTTCAATTGCTTTCGATGAGAATTTGTCTACAGTATTGAACCATTCAAAGAGAAAACTGAGAATTTCAAACCATTCACTGTCATCTTCAGTTTCTTCAAACAGACCACTCCAACAACCAAGATTTCCAAGTCATTCTTTCCTGGAATCTTATCCAGAATGTTATGATACAGGCTTTTTAATTTTTGCTATCTCCTCTGCTGATCCTACATTAAGGCAGAGTTGAGTAAAAGAAAAAGGACTTTAATTCAAATTCCTATTCAAAGGAGTCTTATTCACAAATATTGTGAATTCATTGTTTCACTGGACAATGGAACAACATATTCACAATAAATATTAATATTTTCCCAGCAATGGAAAGAACCATCAAATCTGTGGGTTTACTTTTTTTTCCCTTAAGTAAATATTTTTTGATTAGGAGACAAATAAAACCTGCCCAAAGAGTAAGCACAACTCATAATAAGCAACGAAAACTCTGCTATATTGTATTTCTTATGTACCTTGACCATGTCCCTTCCCTATTTTATGCTCAATACCCGAGAAACTGGGGCCCTTCCAGAACACTTATGAGTCTTAACTAAACAGTTTTTCATAGCATCTGATCACTTGGCCATAGAAAGAATACCCTGCACCTATCAGGGATATCCCATGTATTCAGATTTGAACACACTGGAAACATGAGGGAATAAAGAACACCAACAGAGGAAGACATTAAAATCTAGTGAGTATCTCCTTAATCATCACTTGAAAGTATCCTTTGTTTTTGCTAGACTATCAGTAGATCAAGTATAACCAGACAACTTAAACCTTTTTGATTTTTGGTGCTGGTGCCTTTTCCTTCTGATCCAGAAGTTCAAGGCATAATTTTGGTATAGTGGTTGATAATGTCTGCCATCCTAAACATGACAATCTGATGACCATTTCCAGGCCCTTCATATTTAAAACAGTTTGTCACAAACAATTTAGATCAATTAAAATATTGCACAATCCCTTTAATTCAACATACCTGCAAAGAAACATTTAAATGGGAAATATTTTTTAAAAATCAATAAGAAGCTTCTTATATTTTTCAAAATTATATTCATAAACTCAGCCCAGTCTCACTGTTACTGAGATACTGTATTAAAGTTATCATTTCATAACCCTAGTTCTCTTCCTCCTTGGATGAACTACACTGTATTATTTGGATGTCTAAATAAAAAACAACTGCTCATTGTGTTCAATATATAATGTTGAAATATCCAATTATGTAATGGAACTCTAAAATGAAAAATGCAATAAATCTCAGTTCCTAAGGAAGATGGGAACTCAATAACATCAACTCTCCTGTGAGTCCTCTGCTGCCACTCCCACTTATGTTGAGTAGCTGCTCCTTCTGAACTTAGCACTGAAGAAATTAATGTAATCAGAGACTGATTGAAAAATTTGCACAGTAAGATTATATGCTGTCTCCTGAAATGTATTTATGAATGTTGACATTTACTCTACAACTTCTCAAATCTCTACCATAATTCCCAGTTGTCATTTCCTCTCGCTGGAGAAGAGAAACAGAACTCTCTGGTCAACCACTCCTGAAGTCTAAAATGGACTTTTCTAATGATAAACTGTTACAAAATTTGAAATATGTGATTACTTTGTTACAGTTACTTACCCATAACCATAGTAACCAAAGCACATAACCTTAATAGGGTTACTCATTTTCTTTTTATTTGCCTTCCATACCATCTTGACTGTGCCTTCCCAACCACTGTTCCTCAAGCTGCTTTAACTAGATCAAGGATACAAAACAGGGGCATATTCTTCCAGTAGTGATGTGATAACCTAATTAATGCACAACTATTGCCCATGTCTATTACTGTGGTGACAGGTAAATCTCAATCTTTGGAATTCTACCAATCTGGAGAAAACATACCAGAAGCTGTGACCCTGTAGCATAGTATGTCAAGAATACATCATAGAAGGATATTTAAAGAAATTAACCTTGTATGTCATCACAGTTACAGACATTTTTCCCTGACTGAATACAATTAAACTGAAGGAAAAGAAAAAAACAAAACCAAACAAACCAGTTAAAACAAAATCATCAGCTGCTGCAACTGCTGCTCTGATCACTATAAGCACCAATTTAGCAGGCTAGAGTGGTGAAATGGTGTAATCTGGTTAAAAACACCATTTTTTATTCATCTGTGAAGGTGTTTCAGACTACAAGTGATATTGTAATCAAATTCACTATTTGAGCATCAACTCTAAGACATGTTTCTAAGTAACACATCCTCATCAAAAGTTTCTAAATAAAAACTGTTTACTGCTGGTCCTGTAGCTGTCAACAACCTCATAATTGAAAGTAATTCTTAATTTTACTGATTAAATGTTAGTCTCCCAGTTCTATGGTCTGTGGTTCCAAAGGGGCAAACTATAATTACAGTAGTCATATCAATAAATGCCTTCCTGTAATATTAGAATGAATGACTAATTAGAACATTTATGTCAAAGTCCAGTTCCATTAAAATACAAGAACCAACCCTTCCCCTCCCTTCTCTGGCCGGCCTTCATGAATATTTTAACAAGAAAAAAAATTTGCATAATTTTGCAAAACTAAAAGCTGATATTTCTATGGCAACAATATCCCAGCATGCAAGGACTATTAAACACAAAAATGCAGGACTATAAAACAAGAGCAACTGTTCAGGTCCAAATTAAAAGTTGCTCTTCTTAAAAATATTTTCCTCAGCACTGCAATGGCATTTAGGGCTATTCAATACTTTGCATGTGATATTGCTGAGGACATCTCACTGCAGGATGATTTTTAAACAAAAATCTATGGATGTCTCCTAAAGTGTTTACTTTCTACTGAAAAAGCTTAAACAGGGTATGTAACAGCAAGAAATAGTTAAATTCTGTGTCCCTGTTAGAATCACAGAATCATTAAGGTTGAAAAAGAACTTGAAGATAATTGAATCAAACCATTAACCCAAGCCACTTTGTTCAGCACTAAAATATATCTCCAAGTGCCATCAAGTGGTACAATCAACTGTTGTTAGTACAATTCATCAAGTTAGAGTGTAAGTATTCCTGATTTCAGGCTTTCTTCTGTTTCCATATTTGTAAAGCACCAAGCAAAACAGCCCAGGAATGTTATTTCTCAAGTTCATCTCAAAAGAAAATGGAAAAAAAACCCCTTTCACTTCTAGCCAGCCAAAAGTTATTTTCCTATCTCCTTCTACTTAACTGGTTTGCAACATTACTATTGACAATACTGTACCACAACGACGGCTGCACTAGTAATTCAAAGCAAAGTATGACATAAGAAGCACTTTGGGATCCTATAGGAAACTGAAATATATCATAATGTTTCAAGCATGAAGGAGTTTTGTAACTGGAGTATCTGTTGGGCAAAATTATTCTGACAGGAAGGATATAGTGCTTTTAATAACTGCCAGTGTTTTTAAGTGGGAGATTTTGAATGAAATAAAAGGTAAAGAAATCAATATTTTGAAAAAAATTCTTTATTTTCTAAGCAAAATGCAAGGCTTTGCAAAGCCAAATATCTTCTCTTCAGAGGTGGCTTGTCATTTGATATAATAAATGCAAAAATAATATATTCTTAATTGGTATCTTGCTGCATATCATGGAGACCTTTAAGGATCACATATCAAAACAAAAGCAGTAAGAGTAAACATTTGAGTAGTAAAAAAATATATAGATGTGTATAAACTTGTCTCTGTGTACTACAATTCACCAACACTAATGATAGAAAAAAAACCCCAACAACTCCTTGCATTTTGCTTTCATTTTTCAGATAAAGGGAAAAACAAAACAGTGAATCAGAACCCTGTGATTTTTGTCTATTTTCAGTCAGTAAAAACCATATTTTGAATTACTTTGCCTCTGAAGCCAATGCTTTCTCATGATTAAATTCATGGCCACTTTCCTGGCTTGCTACTTTTGCAGCCTTTCTTCTCCTAACCCTACTCATGACAAACTAACATAGTTTTGAAAAACACCTATGTTTTCTTTTAGAGAAAGAAATATGTGTTTGATGTTAATTGAAATGAATGCTAGTTAGCAGTAATCGAATGTATGTATGTATCACACAAACCCTGAATTTTAATACTGTTCTACTCAAGGAACAAAGATATTTCAGAACAGTACAGACAGCACTTAATGAACAAATATGCTTTAAGACAGATTTTTTTTTTAGAAAACAGTGTAGATAAAAATCTATCATGCCATTCTTTATTGTACCCATGAAAGCAATTCTGCACTTGTTATCACCATCATGGTAATCCACAGATGATTATTACTTGAGGCAATGTGCTCATATATAGAACACTGCTCGTGAGCAGGCACACGCACACACAATGTATCATATGCACACTGTGAAAATAAAACTTGATATGAACTCATCTCTGAAAACTACAAAACTGTGCTGCTGTTTTAAAGGGTAAGAGAGAAACCAAGCTTGTTTCAAATAATCTTAAAAAAAAAGGTCCTTTCTGAAAGTCTTTTCAGGTAATTTTTTTTTCTTCAAGTTCAAAGCCTTTATTTTTCTTAGATATGATTTTCTATGAAAGAAACCCCTACATTTCTTCTTAGAAGGCTGGAGGAAAGATGAGCCATCAAGCTAATGAGATTGGAGAGCAAAGGAAAGACAGAAGACGTGAACTGATGCCCAAGACTGAGACAGCAGAAAGCGCATAGCTTTATAAGTCCTCCATAAGAGAATTTACTCTTTCAACTTCAAATTGCCTTAATGGGAGGTGACAAAAAAATCCTTTAGCCATAGCAGTGATAATGCAGGTGTATGGAGTTTGTGGTTGCTGCAATCAGGTGTACTGTTTTTAACATGACGTTTTAGTTTTTTCCTCTTCAAAAAAGTGTTCTCCATATATTATCCTAATTAAAAAAAAACAAAACATGATTCTACAGCAGACTATATAGGTTTCCACTTCTTATTTCTTCCTACAAGTACAGTGCCTTCTGTTTACAGACTCAAAGCAGTATCTTTTCTACCAATTACTAATTTATCTACTGTACCTCTTATAGGAAGAAAAAAAAAGGACCCTTATACTCATGAGTTACCTCTGCTTTAAAGGCAGAATGATGGAGAAAATTTGCTTTGGATGAATTAATAACTGTCAAAAAAAGAGAGCAAGTCTACTGCCCAAGGGTTACATGTGCTGAAAGAACTAGCATCAATCTTACACTGGCATAAGCTCTATGACTGCCATATAGAGAGTCCCATTTGAAGGATTCATCATCAAAAAACATTGCAGTTCCATGAGGTATGTTAACACAGAGAGTGTGATTAATATAACATGAATTTGAAGTCACACAGGTAGGGAAAGTTCTACTGAGATTAAATGTTCTCAGGCCTGTCGACTTCAGACACTTAATCATGTAGATATTTTGCAATTCTTTTTTGTTTTTTTACAGAAAGTGCTATGTGGATATAGGTGAAAGTCACATATTTCAAAGAAAGCCTCCTATTCCCTTCACAAATTCACTTTTCAAAATGTCAAAAATTCCTTTACTTTGTCTATAAAATATAGTGCACAGCAAACTGAGCATGAAAACCATGTGATAGTATTGTCCTATACATACTTCATTTTAATGTTTTGAAAAATAAGAAGCACCTAAAAAGTAATACAACACTCACAACCTTGGGGAATGAATACATTAAGCCAAGCTATAAAATGATATCCAATGTGACCATAAGCAATGCACATGATGAACACAGAGTAAGTATCCACAGACAGTAATAAAAGAACGTGGAAAAAACCAAAACTATTTCTACTGAAAACTTATTTTCATGTCTATGTTAGTCACCAAACTCATCCAACTGTATATTTTGTACCTTTCCAGAAGATATACTTGACCTTACTAGCTAAAAGAGATCCCCCCTTTTTTGTTGCTTTCCCTACAAATACTGACACTTTTCAATTCAATGGAGACTTTTTGAAAAGAAATTTTTTACCTTACAGTACATTAGCACTTTGTATGTTATACCTGGTTGCTATACAAGAGTGGATACTACTCACCTTTGATGATTGGCAGTGCCCTTTCTTAAAAAGATTTATTTCAAACTTCACTCTTTCTGAGTATAAAAGATGGAAGGATAGATCCATTATCTTTCAGACAGTTTCCTGAATAAAATTCAGCTCTTATTTTCAGGACTGAAAAATTATTACAATGCAGAAAAGGCCACTGGCTTAGCTGCAAGGAAAAAGAATCTACACAGAGATCATCAAAGAGCAACCAAGGAAGGGGACACTGATGTTTCAACAGATCATTAATTGAAAACCAAAAGTTTAGTGATGAACTGCAGTCTTTTTCTTGACTCAACCTATGAGACTGAGTCCAACCATTAACACAGCACCATACCTTCCCTTCACAGAGCTGCTGCCTTTCAGATATCTTAAAACATTTGTTTCAGTCCTTATAATTTTACTTATATCCATTTGTCATTAAATAAACTCAGTTCTTCCTGTTTTTTCTCTTCTCACTCTCAAAAGAGAACAAGTCTTACTCTCTTTTGGGCTATCTCTAGCTGACAATAGAGCCCTGGACACATCAATATGCTTTTATGGGGGCCAAAGAGCCTTTATAAAAAGTTGGAATTACAATAATGTCTTTTGTAGAGAAGAAAGTTTAGATATAGAACGCTGAACAAGATCTGACAGACCAACAGCTTCACCTTGAGAGAAGGAGGTGTCTATGTGTGTGCAAATGTATGTTTTTATGTATATAGCAAGCACACTGTATTTGAGATAGCCTAAATGAAGGAGATACACAAACCCTCATTCCAGGTGCTTCAGAATCTCTCAGGAAATATCCCACTTGATTGAAGTAAAAATTCTCATATGACAATTTTCCAAATAAGAAAGCACTCCTTACTCTAATGTCAGGATAAATACATATAAAGTGAAACAGCTATAATACACAAATAATGAAGTATTATTTGCAATACCCACTAAAAAAATCAGTTTAAGCTGGTTATCTATTTCTCTCAACATAAGTTCAGTTTCTAGCAACTGATTTATTCTTGTTTCCTCATTTTTACCCTTGGAGAATGGAGAATGACATTATCTATGTGCATCAAAGCCCAGAAGAAGAACAAAAAAATCATGCTGAGTTTTGGTGCTGCAAGTAATTGTTTGAAAATTAATTGTAATTTTACAACCTTAAACAGTAAAATCTCAGAATTTCATCACGCGATCTTTGAACATTATTAGCAGCATATGAATCTTGAATCTAATAGTATCTACGATTTTTTTATTATTCATTATTACTCACTTGGTTTCAACAGCTTTTCAAAAATTATTCTGACATGACTTCAAAAAAGAGGTTGGAAAACCTCAACTTAATTTTATATTTTATCCAGGATACCAACTTTTAACTTCCCTTGAATGTCTTTTGAATTCCTGGTGTAACAAAAAGCTATAAAACTTAGAAAGAATCAACCCCTGCAAGTAGTTAATATATAATAGATAAATCCAAGGTCTTCTGAGTGTGATTAATGTGATTTATATACCTACATAAATTTCCTTTAATTGAATGTGTTCCTTCCTTCCCTGTTTCTGTTGGCAATGTATATTTTCTCCCCATTTCTAACATAAGCCAGGCTGCTAGGTCCTAATAAGCCAAGTTTTAACTAACAGTGTAAATTTTCTGCTTCCATCTCAAATTCTTTAATATTGAGAAGGGTTTCATTCTGCCTTATATTTAATGCAAATGGTGTAGTATGAAGCAACGATTAACTTTATAGCTCTAAGATAAAATATGAATAAAAAAGCTATCACTTCACAACAACTTTAGGAGAAAATTTTTTTTAAATTTTTTAGAATTATTAAAAATGGTGACCTTAACTTAGTGCTGTCTAAAATGTGTCTTAAATGAAGACTTTGACCTACACGAAGTTATGCAAGTTTCCAGACACAGCAAGAACACATCATAAACTCCTTTAAAAATGCTAATCTATATTCAAAAAATGTATCAAGTTAATCACACACAATCAGGGAGTGGGGTTTTGTGCCATAGCATCTCTCTACAGGTTGCAAGTCATTGTTTTGACTCACGAGTGTGTTTAAGACCCTATTGCATTTGGTCATAAGAAAAATTAGCCTCTCCACTGTTGCAAAATTTTTTAGATCTACAATTGTTTGAAATTTGGAATGGACAGAGATTAGATCCAACACCATCTTCCAGTCCTCCACTGCCATCATGTCCTTCATTAATGTATGAATTCTGTTTTTTCATCTGTCTCTTCCCACTCTCACCCTAGCTGTATTGGGCCATTTGTTATTGTTTCATAATCTCTTGCATTAACCAACAATTACAGTTTAATTATATAAGTAAATCACCTTTTATTTAAGACTGTCTATTTTCTAATCCATTCAACATTTCATTCTCTTGCCTCGACTATAAGGAGACATTCTCTAGCTCAGGAAACGAGTGCAAATTGCAGCATACTGCGTTGGTGGGCAGGACAGCACAGATGTGTGCCTGCATTCTTACACTAATCCATATGCATGCGGTGTTAGCCGCAGCTGGAGATGCACAGACCTTTCCTCAGACTAACTGCAGCTGCTCTCGCTTTCTCGTAGCTGTTTCAGAACTGATCTCCTGCTGATAGAAGCTGCTGCAGCTCCATGAGCTTAATTGATTTCTGAAAATTTCTGCTAACAGGGCATCTGTCCTTTCCTGCTGCACCAAGTGCCAGCTAATATCTATCTCACTTCTGAAGACCTAAAGATAGTCCTAACAATCTCTAGGGAGTGAATGAATGTCCAAGGTCATTGAGCAATAATTACCATTATTTAACACTTGAAACAAGTCTCTTTTCACTATTTTTCACAGTGAATCCACTGCTGTATCCACTTAAGTCTACTAAGAATTTCACAGTCAATATCTTTTATTAATCAATTTCTGAATGTCAAGCAGAAAGCAGGTAGCTAAGGTCCACATCAAAACAATCAAACTTCTTATATTATGTAAAAGAACGAATGGAGTGTGAAACAGCAGGGAACATATCACTACATATTAAGCCTGTCCAAATCCATACAGGCCATCAGGTTTTATTTTTAAAATCTAAGTGTGCTGTGCTTGGGAAACAAATTTTAAAAAAGCATGCAGCCCCTATGTGGCATATGTGACACACAACCTGTGTACCCACACATCAGCCTGTCCCATGTCTGTCTCACCTTCCTGCCCTGGCAATAAATTTTGTGCATAAAACTCTGTGCACCTTATTGTACACCATTAAACAAGTCATTAATAGGAAAAAATATATTTTTATGCATATTTAGGAAGATTGTAAAATTTCACAGTCCTGCGCGATGCGCATGGAATTCCAGTGCATTCTTGACATGATTCTAAAATACTTTAGCTTAAGTTAGGAACTGGGATTTTTTCAAATGCTTTTTCATAGTGAAGCATAACTTCAGGTGCACAAGCCTTCTGTACAAATAATAGTGCTCAGAAAGATGCATCAGGGCCAGTCATTTGCAATATGTAGAAGCTGTATTTTGAAATATTCAGATATAAGCAGGGTTGGTCTTAGTACATCTTTCAAGAACTACTGAAATTGTAAATGGTGAAAGGTTTTCGTAAGTAAGTCTTGCATTTAGTTTGTAATAAAAATTTAAGATCCACAGATTCCTTTAGCATTTGAGACACCAGTAAGTGATCCTCATAAAACTTTTAGTTTATAGGGATTGCAGCCTGAATAGGCCTCAGTTAGTCACACTTTTCAGATCCTTCTGCAGAGAATCAGAGATCTCAAATTATTTCCTCTTTATACTTTCCTTTAAATATACTTCAGGACAAGTGCCATCAAAGGTAGCATCAGTTACTTTAGTATTGTTGTGCCAAAACCCACCAAAATACTTATTTTTAAGCAGATGACAGTGATATCCCGTAGCACCTTTCACATCTAAATAATTCATGACAGGTATTTGGGAGGAAGTCATACAATCAAAAGCAACACACAAAACCATTAACACTCTAGATAGAAAATCTACTGCATATTTTAAAAAAATAATTAAAAAATATACAGTCATAAGAAATCATTTCACTGCTATGCATGGCAGGCATAATACATCAGTTGCAACTTCTGAGAAGGTCATGTTCTAAAGGCCTAATTCAATCCTTATGCACACCGAAAAATTATCCTAGTGATTTTCCACCTAAATATTGACTTTATGTTTTACTCTTCAACGTTTTCTGTAATAGAGTGCATTTTAGGTTATTGGGTGTAAGTGGTGAGATTTTGGTAGCAGGTAGATTGCAGGAATGAGCCCTCTAAAAAGTAGTCAGGGGCTCCCATGAGCAAGGCACAGCATGGTCCAGCTGGCTCTGCAGTGGACACACCATAGCCCATCAACCAAGCTGGTGATGCTTCCGCAGAAACATATGTTAGAAAGCGGGAAAAAATATGGAATGAACAGAAGAGGGAACAAGAATAGTGAGAAACATCAGAGAGAACACCTAGGTCAGAAAAGGAGGAGGTGCTTCATGGCACAGCAAATATCCCTGCAGCCCATGAAAAACTCATGCTGAACACGTTTTCCTGACAGTAACTTCAGCCCAAGGAGAGCCCAAACTAGAGAGAATTTTTCCTGAAGGACATGCCAGAGCAGGAGAAAAGTGTGAGAGAGGAGTGGCAGAGTGGAACTGTTGTGTACTGACCACACCCTCTGACTTTCTCTCATGCACTCAGGTAGTGATAGAAAAATCAGAAATGAAGGACTAAAGTTAAGCCTAGGAAAGAACGAAGGAGAAGTATTTAAATTCTTTTTTTTCTTGATTTCTCACTATATTAATTGGCAATAAATTAAATTAATTTCCCCCAAGATGAGTCTGTTTTGCCAATGACAGTGATTGGTAGGCAATCTCCCTGTCTTAACCTCTATGCATGAGCTTCCCAATCCCATTCTCTCCCCCTGCCCTGCTGAGAAGAGGGAGAGATTGAGCATCTTGTTGGGAGTTTGGCCCTTAACCACAGTAAACCCACCACACCAAACCTCATTTTCATTCTGGAACAGCTGATCTGAGATTATGTGAAGTGTGCAAATATCAAGATATGCCTACTAGAAACAGAAGAAAATGTCTCAGTGATATTTTTAATTACAGTTTGTGGAAAACATCCAATCCTTTTATAAATACCTGAAGGCAAGGAATAAAAATCCATTTAAACTCCAAGATATCTCAAGTCTCACTGAAGTCAATGCAGGCAGTTGGATTTCAATAATCTGAATTGAAGCTGTGGTGTCTAAGGTTGCCTAGCACTTCACAGATGTACCACAAAAAATATACTTAGAAAAGGTCAAAATACAATATATCACAAAAAGCTTTACAAAGACTTTAACTTGCAGCTAAATCAAATTTTTAAAAGAGTTTACCCATATTAACACATTACTTTACATCTAACAAGTTACATTAAGCTCAGTTTATTTAGATACTGGTTGAATTGATTAAAACGAACAGTAAGTGAACGGTTCTGCAACTAAAAGAACTCCTAACTTGTAGTGTGCCAGCCACACAGCCACAAGTCTTTAAAGAAAAACTAGACTTGCATTAAGTCCATATGCCAGATATGGCACATAATGTTTCTCACTGTATTTTAAACCCTGTGGATCTACCTAGTTCTATTTAACTGCTGTGAACACAGGCACTCACTACTGGCATTTAAAATTTCTAGCATGATCCTCAATCTCTGGGGAAGGTTGCAGCACTGTATTTCACCAAAGAGTGAAACAGGAATGTCTGAGATTAAAAAACAAAAGCGTAACACAATAGTTTACAATACAGTGATTTCCAAATAGTCAACTGTATCTCTTGTGATATAAAATAAGTTGCAAAGAAATTTAATTTCTATCATTTTAATTTTAAAGTAACTACTAGTACTTAACTGCTTGTGGGTTTGTAAATAATACAGAACCATAAAGTGGTTGAGCATGGCAGGAACCTCTGGAGATAATCTTGTCCAATCCCTAAATCCAATCAAAACTTCAGATAATTTTTTTTTATTTAATGGATACCTATATATTTAATTTGGCTTAGCCTTATATGGAAAGAAGGAGTCCAACGGTGAGTATGTAAGACCTAGAAAAAGTGTTCTATTTTACCATTATGACCTTGAAGAGTTTAGCAACCTCTGCAATAGCAAAGAGCTTCTAAGTTCAGTTTGTGAGAATGCAGAAGAAGAGAGGGAAAAGACGCCAATATAACTAGATGAGTAGAATAGGCTTTCAAACAAAATTCCCTGTGGCCTCCACTATTCCTCAAAAGAAGGAAGAAAAAGAAACATTTTGATACCACAAAACTACTTGGAATAGGAGTTAAGTTGAACTGAGGAGTCTTCTTACCTTTTAATAATGAAGCAATTTCACTTTTAAAATGCTTTTTTGTTTTTCTGGAACTATTCAGAAAATCTGAAGAAGTTTGCCTGACAGTTTAATCCAAAAAGTATTTCAGAAGCTAAACTGACAAAACGGAATTTACTAGTCTTCCACAGATGCGCTGTTAATTCTCTTTATTTTAAGAAATACCTGCCAGGCAAAAATATCTGCTCTAGGTCAAATGAAACCACTGATCTGTAATGAAATCCTTCAGTTTTCCATTTTAGCTAGACCAAAAAAAGTTTTTATCATGAGTTGATCCCAATAAATTCTCACTACCCTTCTCCCAGAGTTTTTAAGGGCCCTATGAAAGATAGATTATCCACCAAGACACACTTGAGAATGATTTCTATATTGCCAGAATCCATGCTCTTCATTCATGATTATATCTTCTCACCTTTAAAATGAATGCACGTGAATTACTTGCAGTGCTAATTAGGACTACTCTTTTTCAGATTAAAAATCTAGCAGCAGTAGGGAAGAAGCATCAAGGTGCAGAAGACATATTTGAGAACATCATATTTGAGGTGAGAACATCAAGGTGCACAATAAATATTTGAGCTAGATTATTTAAGTCTATGACTGACTGTTAGTTGGCTACTTACTGTAAATCACAGGTTTCTCCACAGTGCCTTTTGATTTGCTGTTTTCTAAGAAAACAGGAGCTTCTGCGTGGTAAGGGCAGGCCCCCAGGACACTACAGAGTCTATGCTAAAGTTCAAAGGAGGGCATGAAAGCATCAACTATGCATCAGGACATGAACTGCTATCACAATCACACTCTTCTGGGTGGCACAAATATTTATGCAGCTTTCAGCACATTTAATTTAAATTAAATGCCACAGAAGTTAAGTAATTGTTTTCCTGGAAATCTATCCAGGCACAGGATGACCTTGTTTGTACTCAAGGTTCTTCTCATGTGTTTCCATTCAATTAAAACCACTTCTCAACTCACTTAGTTATCTCCTTATTTGGATATGCTGACTCTCTATATTGCTTTTGTCTATTACACAAATGCTTTAATCAGATTTTTTTAATCGATGTACCAGCATCAAGTTAGTGAAAAATTGTACAAAAGTTAGTGAATTATTGCACTGAATTTCTTCTAATATTTAGGGTGAAAGGACTGGAAGCAGTCTAAACTAGAGAGGCTGGGAATTCAGTAATTAATACCTGACCTAGATTATTAAAAGTTATCTCAGAACATTTACAACACCCTGCTGGTAGCAGTAGAGCTAAGGCAATTATTTAATAAACACTGCTTTGGTCTACTGAGGATCTACAAATAACTGACTGGTCATGTGCTGCTGAAAGGTTTTCAATTGCTTCATCTTATGCAGAAAGCTAAAATATATAAATATTTCTTAATAGCAATTATATTTTCCACTGGAACAACATGCAGTCATGACTGCATGGAGCAGTGACCTTTGCAATCATGAGCTGATTCTAACAATGTACCCAAATTATGTGTTTTGACTTAAAGATTATAGTTTGGAAAGCTGATGTTTTATAACCTGCCACATCAAGCATTTTAATTACTTACATATAAACACTTCTGCCATGTGTAAACCATTATTTACAAATTATATTGATTGTAGTTTCCTTATAGTTATGTTACATACAGGATACTGTATCTTAGTTTCATTTGTAATTGAGAAAAATGACAAGCTATTATTTTTGTGAGCTATCTCCCTGATTGTAGATCTGGGAGTTATTGCACAGGATATCTAACTTGTCTGTACAGGCCTTTATCATAAATCTAATACCAGAGGGACAATGAGACTTCCTGTGTTTAAGCTTCCTTTGTACTGTAAAATTAAAAAAAAAGGTGTAACTGCACAGTAAACTGTCCAGTGAAGACTGTCAAAGAGATTTCCAACATAAATTAGAGCCTAAAGTACTTCTCATGAATGGGGCAGGATTTGGTCCCTTTTATCAAGCTTTTTTCAGCATTTTAAAACATTTTTCTAAACTGAATATTTTCAGGTTAAACTGGGAACTGCAGGGATCCTAGCCCCATCTAATGTTATATACCTTATTTCACTTTAGGCATGATATTCCCTGTGTTCCTCCACTGGAAAAGCAGAGGGGATCCCTAAATTCATGTAAAGGATAAGTTAATGCTATGAATTGTCCCCTGTGGGAACTTGCCTCTCCTCTGGTTACAAAGGGAGCCATCAAAATCGCCTTGTGAACTTAACACACCAGAACAGACCTAATTATTTGGCAAGATTTCTGCATTTCCCATTTAGGAAGCTGATTTGATAAAGTGCATGGTGAGCCAGAAAATCACAACTATTTAAATTGTTTACAACAGTTTTCTCTAGTGACTCTCATCCTGCCAAACAACCAATGTGGTTCCAAGTTTTTGCACACTCACCTAGATGTATGTAGACTGCAATGAAGCCTTTCCAGTCTCCTCTTCTCCAGACTGACCAAACTGAGTGGCCTCACCTGCTCTTCATACATCTTCCCCTCAAAGCCCTCTACCACCTTCACTGCTGTCTTTTGGACAATTTCTAGTAGCTTTATATCTTCCTTATGTTGTCGCATCCAAAACCGCACACTGCTCGAGTACTCTTTAATAGTTTCTCCTAATTCAACAGCATAGTGTTGGTATATGGTAATACCAGTGGCCTCAAAACTAGAGCAATTCCTAGATTAATAAAATAGACATGTCCTTAAAGCACCCATGTGGACAATAATTCTGACAGTGTAGCTCAAAAGCTACTTTGCAAACTTTTGTTTTCATTTTTCATTTTTGTTTTCATTTGGCACATTTCCAAGTGCCATCATATGGCTGAATTAAGAATTTTGTATGTTGAGTTTTGGCCCAAGCACCATTTTATTACCTCAGTTTCAGCCTACTGGAATGAGGAGTTCATAAGAATTATTAAGTGCTTAGGCCCTCATTTCAGTATAGTTACAGCTTTTGACTGAATAGAGTATCATTTTACAGTAAAATAAGGAAGTATATTATACTTTAGGAGCATTTAAAATTGTCTAAAGTAATAGTTGTAAGTTCCAATACACTGTGCAAGACTTTTACCAAACTAAGAAACAGACATAAATTAGTACCATACTGTACACATGTTGATGAAGATAATATCCTGCCAAGTATGAAAATGTCATCCTAAAATAGAAAGCCACATTTCCTCAGGATATTGATCTAGCTTAGCTAGACCCTATAAAAGATGGAAAAGTGGATAATGTAACTTCAAACATGAGCAGTCATTAAGTGAATTGACTGCTGGAGCAGGAGCTAATCCTGAGTCCCTACAGCATGAGAATTTCTCAGGTCAGATTGTTTTTATAGCTCTAATCTAATGCAGTGCACGTTTGGGAAGGAGGAGGAACTCTGAAGTGAGTTACTTGCTGTGGTACCTGTGTCATGTATTTTTGCACAATTATTTGCTTACTTGCCTCACAAAGTCATAACATTTTTTTCTTTCTTTGCTGGAACTTCACAATACCCTTTGAACATTTTTGTAAAAACTTTTTTCCAGTCAAAGTGCTCTAGCAGCAATTTCTGCTATGAAGGGGTTTGTTTTCAAGTCCATGGTGTTTTAATACCTAAAAAGCTTTATCAGCAACTTAAAAGACATGTGAAACAAGATATGACTAACATTTAAAAATTACATTAATTGTTAGACATTTATATGCTGGATCCTGCTATACACGAAACAGCAACAGTCACTCAGTGGAACTATGTTCAGCGACCAAAAATTGGCCATCTGCAAAGTGTGATGTCTGCATGAATACACAAGGCAGCACCAGAGTTGCTACTGAACCAGTATGCAGCTTAGAACAGAAATCACAATTCCACTGTGAGGATACACACAGCGTCATTCCTATGGCCCAGAGAAAGATGTTTAAATTTTAGGACAACACATTAGAAAACAAAGTACATCTTCTCTGCCTCATAACTTATGTTGACAGTATGCAAAATACCATGAATTGGTGCATCTTTAAAGGAGTATGGTCAGTGTTAGTCACCAGCTCTACCATGGCTGAGGAACTGGTGACTAAAAAGGATGAGGGCATGACCACATTTTCCACCATGTAGAATGAAGTATTGACCTCATTCCTGCAATAAAACTGAGACATCATAAGCTGGGAAAGACATTTTTTGTACCACTATTTTTCTTGCATGGGCCCACTCAAGAGAAACCAGAATATGCCTTGAAAAGTAGTTACACTTATTCTTTTTTCTGTGTCCTCCTATGATTCTGTTCGATCTGATTTATTACTTCCCCTTCTTCAGCCCTATTTAGCTATTTTAGTACTGGCTCAGATCACTTTCCAGGGCTCACTGCTTTTGATATACTTCAGTACAAAAATGGAGTGTGTGATGAAATCACATAAATTAGAAGTCTGATAACAATATCAGTTCCTTCATTTATTTTCATACTAACCTGAATCAAAGATATGTTTAAAAATTCTTAAAGTGTTAATACCAAGGATATACAGATTCTAATCATTGCTAATATAATTGCTTTAAACCATTAGCAGATTATAATGTGAAGTCAGAAATAACCCTGAAAAACAGACAAAAATTTAAAAGGATTGGATTTTCCTACAATGTAACAAAATATCTTCTTTCTGATGAGTGTCAAATGGAATAGACAGGAATTTAGAGCATAACCTGACTGATGAGAAGCAGACAACAGTTTGTGCTTTGACTTCATGACAAACACCTGCATTTCTTTTATGAAGTGCAGGTAATATAGTCTCCAGGCCACTTATCCGAATTGCCAGAGTGTATCTTAATCTTCCTAGATTTTCCCATACAAACCATCTTTTAGGGACATCTCAAAATCAAATAACAATGGTAGAGGGCAGGACACAGAGTGGGCTCTCTCAAACAAAACCTTCCTTTATTTATTTATCATGTGATAAAAATAGTAATGTGCAGTTAGGATGAATAAAAACCATTATATCCCAAGACACCTCCATGAGTTCAGAGGTACCCAGGCTTCAGGCCTGAGGTTAGGAAAGTATGTGATGAAGAATCACTATATCCTGAGCAGCCCACGCTCTTCCCTTGGCACCTACTGGCCACTGTGATTATAAACAGGATGCTGGGCTGGTTGGACTTTCCTCTGGTGCAGTTTAGATACTATTATATCCTCAAACTTTGTCTTTTCCTAAGAAATATACTAACGGTTTATGATTCTATGTATAAATATAAAGTATAAACCTTTGTTTTGGTGCCATATGAATGTAATAGCTATATACTCAGAAAGTAATGCATTAACATGTATATCTCTGTTTCTCTGAGGAGAAAAATAAAACTACTTGGCAGAACTTGTTCTAAACCTGAATCTGTGATCTTCCCCCTCTAGGACAAACTCTTCTTCAGATTTGCAGGGTGAATCATGTTTTCAGTTTAATGGTTTATTACAGATTGTGCTTCCATTTCTTACAGTATTGCAGGTGAAAGTTCTTCAGAGCCACTGCAGAAAACTTTATACTGATTCATAGAATACCTAATATAGATCCAGATCAAAGATCTGTAATAAAATAACAACTGTGTATAAGTATACTCAACACTGATTGAGAGACAATGGGAGAATTTTTGCCTTAGCAATCTTAAGATACAAAAAATTGCCCACAAAAATGACATGTACTTAAAACTACTCCTCGTTTTCTTGCTGGTTGGCCAGATGAGAATTAGATCACACGTAAGCATGAATTTACACTCTTCCTAGTTACAATCCCCTTCTGAATTGCACCTTTTCCTTTCTTCCCTCTCTAAAAACAAAGAACTCAGTGAGATCATGTGATATTTTTAGACCACTTTTTAACAGCATAATTGTCTCTAAAGCTTGCAGCAATTTGAATTTCCCTGTGGTGAGTTGACACAAAAACTAACATGGAATAAATAAATAAGTTAACTTATTAATAAATAAAGAGAAGCTACTAAAAGCCCTTATAGAGCTTACAATTCCAAAGCAGCCCTATGGACAGCTGTAAGACCCTTGGGAAGCTCGAGATCAGTGAACATGCTATGTACTTGCAGCAGGAGCTACCTGCCTGATGGGGTGGTTTTATGCTGGCTCCTAATGGGGTGCTGAATGGTGTGCCAAGCAGATGTACTCATCAGGGTAGCTCAAGTCACTGAGTATGCCCATTTCTGGTCACATAGTCAGGATAACAAAGCACACCAATTAAAAAACGTTTGCTTAATTGCTGTTGCCATACTGCTGGGATTTCTATTTCAGATTCTTTGTACACAGAAGAAAAGAAAATTTTTATGGCCTTTTGGGCAGAATTCAGGCTACTTTTTTTTCTACTTTCAGTATTTTACATAAACCATATATATGTATTTCTAGTGAAGTAGTTAAGAATGCTTTTGCCACTCTGGTCACAATTTCTTGAGGGTCCCAGATTGCCAAAAGCACGTGCAGAGTTAACTAGGATGTGTACATAAATCTGTGGTACTGATTACACATTTTTACCGACTGAGTTAATGAATAAAATTTAGTTTTAGTGTCCTTCCTATTACTCATTCATTTGGTATTCATTGTTTTAACACTGACCATAATGATACCCGTTAGGTTTTAAAATGGACGTCATTTATCCTTCCATAAGAATTCCATCATAATTCAGCAAGACAGCAATATACTCATTATGATGGATCTTTCCATTAATAAGGTGAATTTGTGTCCACATTATCCAATATAATATCTGCTGTACTCAAGCATGTTAATTAACATCCACTTATTTTAAAGTGGTAGTCACTACCTGCCTAGAGCAAAATAAATCCTGAATTGTAAGCTTAAATTCTTCAAGCAAAGTGAAGACATTTCAGTAAATATGCCATGTTTCCAGTGCTTTATGAAATGCTGCAGCAATAGCATCCATGCCGCAGTATTTATGAAAACTGGGCTTTCCCATGTTAGAAAGCAGCATGCTGTTAACAGGCAAGAAACCCTGGGACATCATTTTCAAAGACACAGTTGACTGTAGCCACTTTGCAGTTATTTCTGCTGCGGCTCTGAGCATTGCAGAACAGTCTCAGGTACCTAAACAGTGAATGAGAGAGTGGGTTTTCAGCTCTCTGAAGATTTTCATATTTGAATATGAAACTAAACTCATGTTGTAGAAATGTCAGAAGGATTTCAATAGGTCAGATCAAAATCTCTCTAGACTAAGGTTTTCTCTCCAAACACAAGAAAAATTTCATAATATTGCTACGGAAATAATCTCTCATCTTCAATTCAAAAAGCTCTGGATGTATTCAAACTGGCCTAAATTTCTGTATTTGAAAAATACAGTCTTCTGCTGTGTGGCAGTGCAGAATATCACTACATGTTCTAAAAATCTTTAATGCATAAATGGATGTAAATTAGCAAATTTTAAATGGAAATCAAAAATAAAACATGCAAAATACATACAGGAAACCTACGTAAGAATTTAAATTAGATTTTCTGGGTTAAAACACCAGGAATCTTTTGAAGAAAACAAAGGAATATTTTTTTATGGATCTACTGTAAGTTTTTACTTTAGCTGCTTGTCATGAAACATTTCATAGACCTATAGAACAATCAATTTCTAAACACAGCATTTAGCCATACAAAATACCAAAAGACAGCCTGAAAGAACTATAATATAAAAATCTCGAGAGGAAGTCAAAGGTGCATTACATTTTGGAACATATAATGTGATTAGAGTGAAGTTACTTCCCTGTACAATACATATACAGATAATTGCCCAGAATTATCTTACTTCTCAAAACCAAGCATATATAAAAAAAACCTTCACAGTACTGGGAAACAAAGTAGACAAAGAAGCTAAATAATGATTTACAGGAAAAGTAGCTCGATCTAAGTTATTCATATTTAGAATAATGCTCTCATAGCCAGCCAAGCATACAAATGGCAGACTGAAAGCTCACTGTAGTCAGTAATAATATCTATAAACACATATAAATTAGGTAAAAAGCTGCTGCTTTCATTATTTTAAATAAAGAATGTGAACCTCATAACTTTTCCCCCACAAAAACTTGCATTGTCTTATATCATTTCAATTTTGCCTGTAACTTTCAGAAAAACACTAGATTTGTAATTCAGTAAATTGAATTAAGAACTGTGTTGTGTCATACATTTTCAAACAGGTTTCACAGATTGAAGAGGCCACCTCTGAATGGTGAATGCACTTCTATTTGATTCAAAATTGAGACAGTCAAGAGAGACTCCGAGATTTTGAAAGCTCTTTTAGCTATCCCAAACATTTTCAGCTATCATTTATTTCCCTTGAATGTTGCAAGCAAAATAATGCTTTGTTTCATACAGCTCTGGGAAGGCCTGGTAATGAGTCTGGTGTTCTGAGTTATCCTGGAATCATTAAGGTTTGAAAAGACCTCTGTGATGAATATCGTTCATCAATGTAATGCTGCCAGGTCCACCACTAAACCATGCCTCTAATTACTCCATCTACACATTTTTGAACATTTCCAAGGATGGTGGTTCCACTGCTTCCCTGGGCAGTTTGTTCCAACACTAGACCACTCTTTCAGTGAAGAAATATTTCCAAATATCTAATCTACACCTCCTCTGGCAAAACTTGATGCTCTTTCCTCTTGTCCTGTCGCTTGCAATCTGGGAGAAAAGACCCAGGGCCACCTGTTTATAGCCTCCTCAAATCCTAAGGTATTTATAGAGAGCAATAAGGTCCCCCGAGCTTTTTCTCCAGGATAAACAACTCCAATTTGTTACCAAATGTTAGGATTTTTCCACTACTGCAAGTGTCTTTTCAGAAACAAAGGAAGAAAATTGCAGTGACATTTCCTCAAAGGCACACTGCATTTACTCAGCCAACTCCATTAACGCCAAAGAGGATCGCACTTTCCAAATTCAGAAACAAAGTATCCCTCTGTGATGTTTCTAATGGAAAATTTGAGAATGTTTTGTGAAAAAAGCCAAAGCAGTATTTTAACGAACTATTGCCAGCTAGCTTTAACATAAAAGCTTGAGAGCTTTTTGAGAAAAGTTGTCCTGATCATTCCTCTATTTAATTTTCTGCAATTTTTAATCTCATGTGGCAGTTTTTCTTCTCTTTCATCCTTTGTGTTACACATTCATATTTTTGTTCAATAGATGAAATGCATGTATAAAGTGAATTTTATTCAAATGTATAGGTATACTTACCACCTATTTGATATAAAATGAAAGACACAGAACAGTGACAAAACTGGATTCTGTACATCTACTAACTGAGCTAATACATCATCTATGAAAGAGGAAAAATTCACTGGGTCTCATAGCACTGAAGATGAAACTAGGCAAAAAAAACTTTGTAGAAAGTTCTTTCTCAAAAAGAACTTTTCATCATAGCAGACTAAACAGAATTAGCTCACACATTTAAGTAATAAGACACAGCTGACCAAATAATGTATCTATTTATTTGATTAGTTTCAAAGGCATCTGTTGTTACAAATCTCCCTTCTAAGTTAAAAAATGTGGTTTCGGTCCACCAGTTTTATTACTTTGGACTGCTTAGGTTTATTAAGTTAGGAAATCTTTCCATACCTAATAAGAACTGAATACTGATCTATTCTTTCCTTTTTCATTTCACTTTTTAAAATTTTCCATCTTTTTTTTTTAAACTTGGTGAACATTTACAATTACTAGATATGTGTACAGCTCTGTATTGTTGCATTTAATTTAAAATATGTAAGAAGAAAAAGTTCTTCTCTAATATGACAGACTTTGATCATCTAAGCTTCAAATAACTTCAAAGCAAATGAAATACTCTGTTGTGGTTTTTCTGGAGCACAGAAGATACAACATTGATGGAAAACTACGGATTACTATTCACCGTATTTATATCCATTAATATTTCTGCAAACAAGCTACCTAGTTCACAGCAAAGCAAACTTAGAATTGTGTTAAGTTTTGCCTTAGTAACTGCATGGTCAAGTACGTGCTGCAGTGAGGGAGAGCTCACCAAGACGCGTGTCAGGAAACCTCCTGGTAGGGAGAGATGCACAGCCATGGAGAGGATTGCTGTACTGACTGGCTAACTGCACAGCCTGAAGTCTTTTGTTTAAAGGACTACTGACTCCAGGTCACACCTTCAGAGCACACTGGAGCTATCCTACAGATAACTGAGATGTGGTTCAGGAATGTATAAAGCCATTTCTCTTCCTCAGTTTCATTTTAAAAACAGAGTCATAACCAAAATAATCTTTCAGGATGTTAAACTGAAATGATGTATCTCTGGCATTGCTATTTTTAATTAATAAACACACTTGAAATCATCAACATAACAAAAAATGCCTAGAAGAAAACTGACACAGAAAGTTGTTCAAATGACTGCCTTCACTGTGAAAAATTTTCCTGTCTCTAAAAAGAATTAAACTAGCCAAGGAATTGATCCAGAAGTGTCAAGTATTTAATAATATTTATTAATATTAACAATAATGTTAATAATAATATTTATAATAATACAGCTTCAAAAACTTGTAATAAAATAATGAAAAATATTGATAATGTTACAGTTCTTCTATCTTGCCCATTTTTCTGAGGAAGTTAGCTCTGGAAAATAAAGTGATAGAGCTAAGAGGGCCAAACATACATCATCCTCTGCAATCAGAAAAAAAAAAAAAAAAGGATTAACCTGTATCACAACACAGAGTGCCTGTGAAACTGAAAAGGTATGTAGATACCAATCATAAATTCGTCCAGCCATCTCAGGAGACAGGGCTGGTACTGCATGTATTGTCAGAAACATTCTAGCAAAATATGGAATGTTAAGGCAGGCTCATGAAAAAACCCACAAAAACCACAAAATAACCTCACAAAAATAAGTCCAAATCCATTCATTTGGGTAAAACAATCATCTGTCTCTACTCACGCATGCCATCTGCTCTTGCTGCTGCCACTCCTGTCAATCTGAAGTTGATAGGTAATGGCCCTATGATTCAGGGAAACTGCTGAAGTGTGTACTCAGGCTTCAGTTTGAGAGCTGGGTTCATTTATCATCACAATAAGCTATTACCATTGATAGGCCACAACACATTGAAGAGACAGTCAGCCTAATTGGCTCAACTCAGGCAGCTCTGGATGTGCCTCTAGGAGACAGCGCTGCTTTGCAGGTAATATTCCATCATCCAACAAACCACTTGCTTAATAATTCATTGCAGTTCAGATTAGGGTTCTAGCACATGATTATCCCTTCCATACGCCAAATATTGAGGTCTTAGCCCTTTTGTATCTTGGGTGCAAGAAGACAAATACAAATTCATTCTATAGTTAAGGTAATCCATACTTCTAAAAATTTACTGAATATTTAAAATTCCCGCTTTCTAAAGAAATATATTGTATTAAGCTAGGGTCTCTCTCTGGAAAACAAAATTGTTTCTGCTGTCATTCTCTTCTATTAAAGATCATCTTACAGTATGCAAACTTAGTAGGAATGTTAAGTAATGGATCTCATTTTGCCTTCTAAAGATTTAACAAAGCAGTATGAGTCCCTTTAGAGCAGTCAGGGTAGATGACACATGGCATAGTGTACATGAGACACAGGATCTACAGGATTTAAAGCATGCTTCATACTCTGTTCAGGTATTAGATCCAAGCATGATACACAGTACTAATATGCTTAGAATGATGACTGCATGAAAACACAAGTAAAAACTAAGCAAATAATTCAAGCTTCTGATCACTATTGTGTTACTTACTCGTCAGTTCTGGTTACTGTTTCACTATTCAATTCCTTGACTGTTTATCACAGCCATAATGATTACTGCTTCCCATAAACTAACAGAAAATATATTAAAAAAGCACTACTTTGTGTACACTTTGAATATCAGTTTGGGTTTTCTGTCACTAATGATGTCTTAAATTATTTTCAACCATTTATACCATCTTTACATCTTCTATACTCTTGTTAGTAATGCCGCTTTGTGTTTTAAAAATCAGCGACTCCTGCCAATATTTTGTCTTACAAACACACAACTTTTTGTTATTGACAATAGATATAAAATGCTGTTTACCAAGTTAGTTGGATTAGGTCTCCCAGATCTGTGAATTGATTAAAAATTCCCATAACACCCATACAATAAAATATGAATCCCATAAATCCACACACACAGGCTTCCTAACTGCATGAGTACACGGGTGATTAGCACTTGGATTTGGGCACCTGTGCTACACCTGTTTGGATTTAAAACTTCTTAATGACACAAGGTAGTGCGTCAATCAAGTTTAGGCACCAAAACTTAGTTTCTAAGGACAGACGTAGAATAGCAAGGCTAATTCCTATATGTAAAATGGGAACAACAGAATTTACCTATCTTATACAGAAGCTGCATGTAAGGACAATTTTGAGATTGTCAGATGCTACTGAGCACGTCAAACTTCAAAAACAATATAGCACAAATTGAAAATACAACAAATGGTTTGTGCCAAAGGCTGTTTCCCTCGTGCACCATCAGAAATTCTTAGTATTTCTGCCCTGCTGCATACTGCCTTTTGGATGTGGAAAGCAAAATTGAACACCACAAAATCACAAAACTAAAGCTCAGTGGCATCATGCAGTGTTACTAATGAGTTATATAAACTCAACAATTTCAATTACATTCTATTTCAAGATTTTGTAAATCATTTAAATTTAAAGTAAATTGGGGGGGTAGGTAAATCAAAGAGAAATTGCAGTTTATTTATTCAAAAAGAGATATCTGGAAACTAAACATAAAACTAACTCTTTATGGCTCTCAATATTTTGAGAATGACTTTTCAGTAGTTCTGAAGTGATGTGAGATGTGCATAAATTCCTTCATCATGCTCCTGTGTAACCCAATATGAACTAGATGTTTGGACTATAAATTCTCTCTGATTAATCTAAGCAAGTAAAACTTGATTAAATACTTTACTTACAGGTACCCTGTGATGAGCAAGAAACTCTAAATATAGTTTTCAAAGCAAACACTTATTTGCTGATGAAGTATTTAGCATGCAGAGGAATGTATATAAGAGGAATGAAATATAAGAAGAGCAAAACCCTTACACACCCTCCCTTTCAAAAATTTCAGTTTTTCTTTGCAGTCGTTAAGTAACCACTATTCAATTTAGCTATCTTTAGCTTGGGAATCATCATCACCATGTATCTTTGCATGATGATAAGCCCTCAGTACAAATCACCAGATATATAAATTCTTCCCAAGTCAGAGCCTTTTTTTCTTTTTATTCTGCTTTTTCAGATCCTTCATTATTTTAGTATTTAGAATCAAAGAAATCAAAGAGTAAGACTTTGCAAGCTGAAAAGCATACTGCCCCAATTTACTTCCTTCATCATTATTTTCTATCACCGCTCAGTGTTCTCTCTCTAGCATTCACTTCCCTTCTTTTGTGAAACTGCTTTATTTTCTGCTTGTTTCTCCATTTTTCAACTGCCTCTATTGATTGAAACCCTTGCCTTCAAGGCAGACTTGGGAAAGCAGGTAACACAAAGGACACTTGAGATTTATGAAATAATTTCACCAACAGTAAATTTCCTCTTTTATCTAGGGTAGCGTAAGATGATTTTAGCACTAAGAAATTAAATGTAACATGGGACACATGAAATACTGCAGTCAGTGTTCTCAGCTAGGCAGAGTCTGAGCCCTGTTTCAACCCATTTCCAAGGAGCAAAGAGGCCGTAACAGTCTACTGGGCATCCTTAGTTTCCTTGTAATCACAATAATGGCTGGACTTGAACCATCCCAACCGGCTACCCAAGCATCATTAAAAGCATTAACGAGGAACAAAGTGTGCAAAATTTACTTATCTCTTGGTGGCTCTTTACAGTCGTGGGTAGCTGAGCCCCAAGTAGGACAGTGCTAATATTGTTGCACTTTTTACTGGGGATCAAGCCAAATTTGGCAAGCCACAGCTGTGAGAGAATGCATGGTGCATTCAAAGGTGAATCCATTTCATGGTGCCAAACTGAAAGAACATTTCAAGAAAAATAAAGAATCTAAACCAAATAATGGAACACAAATTAAGCAAACTTAAAGAAAGCATCAGTTGTGGTTCAAATCCTTAAAATGTTTTGCTCTTCCCTTGGATGTCTGCTCTGTCTCATCTTTTCCATATCTGACTCTGCCTATGATCTCCATTTTTAGAAGCTATATAGAAATAAGTGCTAATAAAATAAATAGCACATTTGGTATGAATTGAAGACAACTTCATACTGTTGACTGAGTCTGATTACCATGGTGATTTGGTTTCAGTCAGGCCAGTTTAGATTGTGATTTAAAATAAACAGCATTATTTAGATAAGTTTAATGTTACTTGTCATAAAAAGAAAAACATCAATAAATGAAACCATCTTTTTCTTAGAATGCATTCCAATACGAAAGACAAAAGATACTGAAGGAGCTGTCTTTACAAAATTTATTTTTAGTTTAGGTTTAACTGAATCGCTTTAATTTTCTGCCATGAGTTGGCTGTTGACTGTTTTAAAAAATCTGACATTTGCAGAAACTCCGAATAACTTCACGGGTGTTGAAGGACATTTCTTGCATACTATGTACTGCTGATGCCTATTACTTTTTCTTTTATAGATATGGATAACATGCATATAACTATTTCATCCTACTCATATGTACAATATATTGAGAATCATTAAGTGTCCCTACAAAATTGGTTTTGTTACATTATGCCTAACACTTGAGGATCACATCATGCCCTACTCTGTTCCCAATTTACTGTTGTAAGCTTGGAGATGTGCTTTGCTACACATTCAAATCTGGCGCTGACACTTTCATGTGCAGAGGGTATAAAAAAGGCAAATTCATCACGAAATACTGGCCTTACCATCACACAGTGAGCAGATACTTCAGGCACTACTATTAGGTCACTAAAGGGTGACCTGCTTAAATTTGGACAACCCATATTCATTAGGGAACAAAATCTTCTACTGATGGCTAAACTGTCCATACAACCTGAAAGAAGGGTTTTCTTAGAAGGCACACAAATGGAGATCACACCAGCCCACCTAAGCTGCACTACTTTGCTGCCCTGAAAATAAAAGCAATACAGACACATGCTTAAAAAAATCAGCCTGTTGGCTGAATTTGACACAGCTGAGTGTTGGAATTCTCTAGGTTAGATTACTTTCATTAGGTTAAATAATTTCAAAATCAGCTGATAGTAAAAATACTAGCTTCCAACTACAATTTAACTTCAATGTATTTAATCCACTTATACCAAAAGGTATTATGTTAGATTGCTCTCCTTTTTGAGGCAGGCACTAAAAGTAAAGGAGTTGTGGGTCTGTTACCTGCATCATGCCCTATGAACAAGATAATCTTGAGATCTGAAACCATGACAATACTAGATGAAGCTTTCTGGGCTTAGATGCATTCATAATTCAGGACAATTGATCCCAGCATTTCAGTTCCCGCTGATTATTGTATTATTTACGCTTCTTTATGTTTTGGGTCTCAACTCCATCCCTTCCCCCTGGGAGCCATAGACTGCAATTTGCTTGCATTATTCTGCCTTTTGTATCAGAATTGCCTAAGAAATGAAAACAAATGGAAGGAAATAAACATAAAAGCTATGAGGACCTAGTTTATTATTATTTTATAATTCAATTTTTAATCCTATGAGGTATTCTAGACAGTCTGTAATAGGTAATATGTCACAAAACTGCTCATTCTATCCCAATTTAGTTTTCCACAAGTGAAATACTTTTAAAAGGCTGGCAGATTTTTAAAATTTGTATGATTTGACTACAGGCTTATTACAGTGTCTTCATTTCTGGACTCAAAGAAACAATGACTTAGTGAAGTCTGCAAATAGGTTATTAGCAAATAGCTAATTATCAAATAACAGCAAAATAAATGGACAGGGTGAAAAACTCCCCTTCCTGTTCTGTATGCACAGACTCTACATAAAACTTTCAGCTGTTGTCTTGATTTTAACTAAAAGTCAGAGAGAGAACAATATCTATCATATGGCTGCTTTAGGTCTATGGAGTTGACAAACATGATGCCCAAGAACTTTTCCAAGACATAACAAAGCTTAACATTCAAACACCTTTTGCTTTAATTTTCAACATGCTCTGACTTCATGAAGGATCAGTTTACAGTAACCTTACTTACAGTGAATGGGATCATTCTGTACAATTAATTTAAATTATTCCTGTAAAACAGAGTTGGATTCAAGAAACATCTCAATCCAAGTCTGTCAGTATGCATACAGTGGTTTGGAGAAAAAGTGGCTTGAGGTTTCCATCATGGTGTTTGCAGTTTGAGTAAAGGCAGCATTAGTGTCTGCTCGAAACCCAGACAGAAGAGTGGGAGGGGATGTATTTTATGCTGCGTGTTGAGACCTAACAACGTCCAGAGATTTGAATTCTCCTAAGGAGAATTTGAACTCCACCTAAGGAGTGAATTAACCTGCAACTGCTGACCAAAGGCAGTGCCCTAATCACCTGAAAAAGGTGAGGTAAATCTCCAACTTCACATTAAAGCTTGCCTTGGCAGAGAAAGGAAGATAAAACTTGCAGCTGCAGAAAAAAAATAAAGCATGTACCCAAAGATAGATATTTCCTCCCAGAATTTCAAGTGGCCTCAGCCACCTCATGTTTGTGCCATGGAGGGGTGGGGAGGGGTGTCATATGTTTAGGTATGCTGAATATCATGTTTACTTTTGCCTAATTATAAGGAACTTCTACTCATCATACAAATTATCAAATTGCTTTTTGATGAGGCATCAAAGAGGCAGAGTGTATACGTAATGTTAGACTTCCAAAATACAGCACACGCCTAACCCTTCTGAACTAATTTTAAAGAAAAAAGCTTTTCACATTATCCTACTGAGTTGAGTTCCTAATTTTTAAATTATTTTATACTTTCTTTTCAGTGCTCTGATCAAACATTATCATACTATAACTCATAACACTTTCAGAAAAATTCATAAAATATTTTAGTGTGGACACATGTTTAAAAGAAACTTGCAGATGTGTTGTCAAAACAATGTAAGAAACTGCTAACTAAAAGAAAATGGGGTTTTCAAATACCTAAAAAGTAATTAAGAGTTTCTAGAATAATGCAATTTTTCAGATTCCAGAAGGTCTAACACAGCACACAAGTCCTCATGATTGCTGCAATCCTTAGTTCAGTAGGCTACGAGAAGGTAGGCAGGCAAGAATATAAACTGCTTTATGATACCTACTAAAACCTTAATACCAGACATTTTAAATCTGTTCTCTCAAATTATCCACTAGGTATTTTATTTCTAGAAATCAAATTCCTCTAGATTACTCCCAAATGTATTCTGCATCAAAACCATTGTTCAGTTTTTCAGTTCAAATGCATATTATATGGGTTTTTAAAAAATTACCTGAATTTACACAATGATGTTTAAGTTCTGGTAGCAGCACATATATTTAGAAGACTAAAAGGGCATGGTAATGTTAAATTAATTTGCTCATGTTTTTGTCCCACTCTGACATAAACAAGAATCCTGTACCATCTACAGCCTCTTGTTATTTAGAATGTTTCCTTTGAGACACAGTCAAAGACCAGTATCACATAACCTAGTGTCAGCCAGATACAGATGAAAAAGAAAAAGCTGAAGGCTGCACAGGGGCATCCTATTTATAATGGTTTTTTCCTTCAAAAGAGGCAGTTGGAGATGGATGTAAAACAAGCAGATAGCACACATATGTCAATCAACACTGTGGAGGCACACACAGGACATGCCAACTTCATATTAAAATAATTATTTGATATAAGTATTTTTGAGCCATATCTGAAAACTAGGAAATGCAGGAAATGGTTACTAACTCTCTTTATTCAATTTCACTTTGTTGAATATTATTTAAGAGCAATAATTTTAGCAATATAGAGGAGAGGCTGCTTTCTGTGACACAAGATTTGTAAATTACAAGAGAAGTGTACATCTTGATAAAAGATTTCCTATATTTTTTCTATGTTTCTTGAGACAAAAATTCTTAAAGAGTTTGCATGCTTTGACACACCAATTATACTACAGCTAGCAGTTATTCTCAAGAAAGGATGTTTTTATCTAGATTCAGCTATTTGGTTTTATTCAGTTTCAGCTATTTAGAGAAATGTTTCATTGAGTTTACAAATAAGGACTCTCAATATTCTACTTCCATTTCCCCTTCCATAGCATAAATCATCTGGCCCAGGCATGTCATTACAGCTATAGTTTACGTGATGCAACATGACAGTTAAGATGTACTGTGGTAATCTGAGTGCTTTCAGTGTTATTGTAGTATCAAAAATTTATATGGCTCAGTTATTAAGGCAAATTGCTTCATTCATACAGTGATATCTGACAGTAACCACAAAGGACCTCCTCAAATTACTGAAAAAATATCTTAAATATCTTTCACATTCAAATAATGTGTGGGTATTCCTACCATTATTTCGCTCACTGACTAGAAACAAGATGGAATTCTGTAAGGAAAAGTAGCAGTTCATATTTCAGGGTAAGTTCACCAGACATGCAATATTATAGAAGAAACTCCCCCTTGCCCAGCTAAGTGAGCCTGACTCTCTTTAACAATTTATAGGCCATGAAAAGGATGCCCAATTCTTTGGAATGATGTTATTTAGTTTCAGTGTGCTCACTTACCTTCTGTCATGTTGATTTTCAGCCAACAGGAAGAAATAAATAAATAAGAGGTTGACTAGCCTGAAGAGACTACAGAGGAAAATGTGCTCAAATACATCAGTGTTAGCATTTCTGATAAGTTTTAGCATAATCAGGGCTACAGGAAATGGAAAGCTGTTAAGCTTCCTTCACATTTAAGACTCATTCAGTCTTCAACTCTACTCTCTAGAAAAAACTTCATGAGAGAGATTTCATGAGATTTTCATGAAAGTATTTTGGATTTGGTATTAACCTGTGGGGTGTGAATATGTGCGCACATGCACATTTAGATACACACAGACTTAAATACACACATTAGAACTGTCACAAAGCTCACAACAGCATTTTCTGAGCTCCAGGGCAGAGAGCTCTCCACACATAAGATTCCTGACAAACATTAAACACCCCCACAACATCTGATACACAACCTGCATCTCTGAAAAGCAGATGAGGGAAATGGTTTTCAAAGCAGAGGACAAGGTGAGAAGAGAATAGGCCAAGCTGAACCACACACCAGCTAGTTCATTCAAAAACCAATGCTATGAACTAGCTGGGCTTCTCTAACACCTGACAGCAGGAGACCAAAGAGGGCTCAAGGTTAAAGATACTTAGTTAATTTTGGCTACCTAACTTTTTGCCTCAAAAGGATTCTCCACACAGGTAATTCTTTTCTGCTTGCAATTTTGCCGGTCAAATAGCTAACCAATTTTATCCTCCCTCAGTTCCACTCCCCTTCAAAGCCTTACCTTTTTCCCTCAATAAATCAAATTAGTGTTTAGGCAAATGCCACCCGCACTTACTTTGTTGCCCAAATAAGAACTGGGTGCGCTCCAATAGTAAATCTGTGGCAGTACTTTTTGCACAGCCACATGGCTGATGCTAAGCTGCTGATGCCCATCAAATCTCTTTTGCGTGGGGATAACTCTGATGAGACCTGCTAAGTCAGTCAGATGCCAACCATTCATGTCTTCTATCTAAAATGATAGGAAAATAAATAAATAAATAAATCTCGCATTACAATAAGAATCAAGACATTGATAATTTCAATAGTCATAACCTCTCGTTCTTCCATTTTTTAAAGAACTGATTAAGTTTAATAGCAGGGTAGGAACCAAGGAAAAAACAAAACAGCAAACATTTCTTATTGTATATGACAGGTGATTATATATTCTCAGTTTGAAAGAACTGCAAGTATTTGCATTCTATACTTCATGATCCAGAGCAAGAAGGAAATTCCATCATACAAACATATGTGCAAGAATATCTACAAATATTTTGCAAGTTTTCAGTAAATAATATCAGTCACAGATTGTACAGAAAATTCACTGACAAATGGATATACATTTTCTGATTGCTGTAGGCAGCATAATTTATAATATTTTTCCATTCTAAAACCTTACAACTTAAAAGGCCAAATATACTTTTTATACTTTTATACCTTTATGGTGCTGGAAAACACTAGAACTTGAATTTCTGAAATCCCATAACTAGAAATGAATCATCACAGAAGAGCATACTGTTCATACAAAGATGGCTTCTGCAGCCCAGATACCAGCAGAACAATAAATGAACTCAGCCATGGAATGGAAAATTTCCCAGTTGCTGGCATGTAAATAAGAACATTAGACATACATAATGTTACTTGCAGACTTCCAGCATAACAATATGGCCAAAATCAAGATCTAGTAGACCTGGAACACATTTCCCAAACTCAATCTACAGGCATGAATATGTAGCAAACATCCGTTTCAGTGGCATCAGTGTCTGAGCTTTGAGAACTAATTTACAGTTTAGAGTATATTTGCAGGCCAAAGACATTTTTCTACAGTACAAATAAGAACAGTAGGTTCACCTCCCTCTCACATCCTTTCCTAGGAACGTAGCATACAAAAGTAATGCATTCAAAATGCCCCCTGAAAAAAAAGGAAAAAATTCCTTTTTCTTACTTAAGCTTTGTGTTGTACATTTAGTGTTTCCAAATTCTTAATTACTTGGTAGGAGGTCTAGAAATTTCATAATTACCTGGAAAAGAGGTTGCCCTATGGATATGGCGCATTTAAAACTCAGGAGTGGTTATGTACGGACATTCCAGGACTATGTTTATGCATATGGCTTCAATTTTTATTGTTATAGCTTATTTTGTGCTTTTCATTGTTCTAATTGCTCTATTTCAGAACTTTCTCACAAAGAGAGACAAAGCTTACAAGCATTTTCTTCTGGATAAATAAAAAATAAGGAACATACATAATTTTCTAATAAGGAAAAACCTAGCAACAATGGTTAGTGACAACACAAAAAACACAAAGCAAAGACATGTACTGGTATGGTATGATTTTTCTTACACTTCTGTAGGTAAAGGGAGAGTGTCTGCAGACGTTTGTTTTCCCAGAGCAGAAACATTCCTCACAGCCTTCAGGATTATTTTGCTGAAGATTGAAGAAACCTGGTTTGCAACGGTCACAGTTTTCTCCTTCAACATGTTCCTGGAAAGGCACATTAGAGTATCACTTCAGTTGTCATAGATGAAAATCAGAGATCACTGGCTCTTTATTCTTCAGGAGGACTCCAAAGACATTTATAGGAAAGACTTACTTATTTGTGAATGTTAGTAGTAAATCCTTTACACAGTAAAAGGTGCTATGTGGCTGCAATGTAAATAATAGGACATGGAATTTGGACACGAAAAGAGTTGTCATTTCTCATCTCTATGAATGAACATACTAAATTTCAGGTAATAATCTAATTTATATCCTTCACACTTGAGAGTCTCAGAGGGGAAGAAAGTACGGCACAATGTTACGACCTCAACAAGTGCAGTATGTTGGTAGGGCTGACAAAATCCATCCACATCCTGATGCAAACCACAGGTACGTGGCAGTAGTTGTACTAATCACTCAGAATATCAGTTTTTCAGAGATCTGTCATGATGAATTCAGGATAACTACAAGTAGTAAACGGGCTGCAGTTCTTCTTTCCATAACTACATGTGTTTGCCAGCCATGCAGCCAGGTTTGGAAACTCTTCCACTGCAGGAAGTCAGACACTAAATATACATGAGCTATTCTAAACTTGGCACTTTGTAATAATGTTTTTCATAGAAAGCTTATGTTGTGCATTACATCTTATTATGTTACACTATAAATCAATTTGTCCTATAGGAAAAATTAAAGCTAGGTTTTCTACATGGAGTGTGTGGCAGGAGGCTCATGATATGAAGCTGGCTTAGTAATTCAGTATATTCCTCAACAGAGCTCAGAAAATTCTTCCCCTTTCAGAGGTATTACTCGCAGCCTCTTTAACCCTGGAGCCAGCACTCTGTGGAATGCACACAGGACTGAACTGCTGGCTCTGCATCAGCAGAGAATGAACACGTTATAAAAACCCTGCCTGCACTGTGTAGTCTGGGATAGCTCAAAATACACAGCTCCGAAGTAAATTCACGGAAAGCCATTCAATAGCCTCCTGGTTAAGATGTAGCAAATGTGGCAAAAACAGGGCAAAGCAGGTCGATGTATGGGGAGAAAGGTTAGCACAGTGAATTAAAGAGAAAATAAACACAGTGTACAGGAAGGGGCAACAACCTGCAGAAAGGGAGATACAATGAAAATGTAACAATGTTTGCACCACTAATTCTACAGTAACAATATGTATAACAAAGTGTCATTGTTCTGTCTCTTCTGCTGTGCTCTATGCTCCTCTTCAACAATATCATACAGACTACTAAACAAACCACGAACATCTTTAATAAAACTCAAGGTTATAAGTCAATTACATTTAACTTCAACATCTCATTAATCTCAAGACTGTCATTTTTACAGCTTCACCAGAAATCTTGGGATTAATCAATGCATATTACTGCCACAGCTATGTCAAAATCAAGAGGTTACTCATGCTTCATGTGAATAATAATGTGGGCAACATCTGGGCACAGAGATACTCTCACCCTTTATTTATGAAACTGCAGTTATGAACACTTGTCCCAAAAGCTTCGTACTGTGTTGATGTGCTTAGTGTGTGTAGAACAGGAAAAGGAAAATAAAAAGAGAGCTGCAAACCAAATGTGTTTAAATGCAAAGTTGCCCACTCTGCAGTCACAAACATAATCTGTGAGTACAACCTGTAGAACTCCATTGAGTAGGCAGCAAATTAAGTGAATAAGAGATAAATAAAACTCAGAGTTGGAAAGGAGATCTAACCTGTCCCTCAACAAATACAACAATGTCTCTGCAACCCCATGTATTTCTGAATAGTTTTCAGGGCAGTATTAAGATATCCAGAGAAGAAACTTTGACCACATAACTTCATACAGTTGCAAACTCTAGCCAGTTAGGATTGCTTTTCATCAATTTCCTTTACAAGAAAACTATCTTTAGCAAATTTACAGCTCATCGTAGGTAATTGAAAGATATGATTAAAAGAAGGGAAGCATTTTCCTAAGACCTGCTATTAGCCAGACATCCAACTTCATTCTTCACATGGAGCATAACTAATCTGATGATTTCAGTGTCCCTTTGACCATATTCTGCTTTGACTTGAATTTGAAGATTGCTAGTGAAATTAAATGTGCATGTATCTGTATCTCAGCTATCTAAAAAGGTATCATTTTTCTCCTACAAGCACTTAAAAAGGGATTGAAAGAGGACAAAGAAGACAAAAGACGAATGCTGAGGGGAAAGTGCACATAATGAGAACTCTCTGGGACAGGAACAATTATTTCTACTCCTTATTTGTTCATTTGGGTCTGCGTGTACTAACAGGTCGGTTTGGTTTTACATGAAAAACATCATAAGAATCATTAAGCAGTATTTATCTGGTATTTAGCACAATACATCTTCATCAAAGCTCCATTCCAAGCCGGAACATAGCAAAATCACTCTCTTATGATCTTCTAGACTTGATGACTAAGTAATTAGGAGTATGATATGGATGATTTTATTTCTGACAGAGAGCATGTGGCTGTTACATAAAGTGAGGATAAGGTTCATTCCCTGAGTAGATTTCAGTGCTATTCATCTGTCAAACCAGAGCTTTGTGTGTGTCCGCAGCATGAGATCGAAGCAGTTTTTGTACATTCCTGTGTTTAAGAATGTCACGTAAGTATTTTTAAGTTCTCATTTGTAACTAGTTCTGTTAACTAAATTTTGGAAGGGAATTCCCACAAGTACAGTACAGAAAAATTGGTCCGCGGTACAGTGAATTGTCCTTTGGGCATATTCATGGTCACTTTCTACACTGTTACTTAAAAAGCACAACCATTTCTAAAGCCTTTCTGATAGCTAGGTATTTTATAAGTGCATGCATCTGCTTAAAAATTGTTTTCATTTCAATATAATATCAAGATATAGATTGAGGGAGATACCCAATGGCACACAGAGAAAAATCTTCTTAAATTTTCTTCCCAGAAATTAAGAAATTCATCCTACAGAAAGGATAGATTTTGTTTTTTTAAACATGTTAGAGATTTCTAAATAATCATCCCAGGCATGAAAGAATGTCATATATCCCTAATGACTACTCCTAAAAGACAACTTCCTTGTTTTAGCAGATCACCAGTTCACTTCATTTTCTCTTTTAGAAATCCCATTTACAGGTTAGTTTTAGAATCCACAATACTGTAAATACATAGTTTCTGAGTAGGTGAGGATGGCGTTTGAAACAAATGATTTACAGGCTTTGTAAGCATCCCTTCATTACAGATTTCTAAGGACTTGTATGACTGGCAGCATACAAGGCTCCTAGGTAAATATGTTGACTGCAGTGAGTTCTGAGATGACACAAGACCATGTAGGATTTTGTAGCACCAAGAACAAGTGTTCTGTGAGAAGTGGCTAACATAGATACTAACACAGCTAGGTAGAACAGTGGAATACTCCGGCATAGTAAAAGAGCATTAATGCAATCTTTCAGCATCACGAGTATCTTTCTATGGCTCAGAAGAATTGACATCCATACCTTGCAGATGCAGGGACCTATGCAGGGGTCATCATTTTCGCTGCCCTCAAGGGAGCAGTTGCAGGGCAGGCACTCAGGATATCCTGTATAACCCAAGGCACATCGATTGCAGCTTTCTCCTGCATAGCCAGTCTTGCAGTGACAGAAACCAGGCAACAAATCTATGAGGAGAGGGGGAAAACATGAGATATATTTCATTTGTCATTATTATTGTCAGGTATGTGCATTAGAGTGCTCAAAGCAACACCTTTGGTAGGTTTAACCTAAGGGCTTGTTTACTGTTGCTCACACCACCATCTACAACACAGAGTCACCAGAGAGAGGCTAGAATGACCAATGTAAGAATAAGGCAAATATACAGGGATTTGAATTTTGAGTTTCCAGAAATCTGCATATTAGAAATCTTCAAAATCGAAACATATCCCTAATTCTTTGCATCTAACAGTCCCTGAAAATCTTCTCTTCCATTAATTCATCTAAAGAACTTTCAACATGCTTTTACTTTCAGAATTCATAAGGCTCCCTAGCAGGGAGTTTCACATCTAGCCTTGTATAGTATGAAAGAAAACACTGATGTGTGCTAAATCTCTATTTATTGCCATCTAATTGTTATATCATAGAAAAGAGAAAGTGACCATTCACTTTACCCATGCCATCTGTGATTTCAATATACATGTATCATATCCTACCTGACATTTTTAATTCATATGTCATAAACTCCTAAGTCTACTCAATATCTCTATGCAGAAACTCCTTGGTACAGCTGAAAATCTCTGTTGTCCTTCTCTGCACTGTTTCCAGTTCTAATAAATTATTTAAAGAGGGTGTGCATAGTGTAAATTTGTTTGATTGGTTTTTCTGATTATTTCTTTCAGTTGTTTTTTTTCTTAAAAAGTAGAATTTCCTAAGGACCTGTTGATGTTTTTGACTGCTGCCAAGACAGAACTGAGTTGACGGACCTGAGGCACAGTCTGAGGTAATTCCAAGAGCTGTTTCACCACTGATAGTGCTTAATTCAGAAATCACTGTAATCATTGTACAAGCAGAACTGCTTTTCTCAGTGTTCTACTTTTCTTGTAATTGCTACAAAAATTCATCATTTATTTTACTACCCAGCCACTGACTATCTTGAGATCCTTCTGAACATTTTGCAGTTCTTTCATTTTTCTATGCTGAAAGATTTTGTACTTGCTAACTTTGTCACATTCCTACTCATCTGTTCTCCAGGTTAAATATGAGTATTTTCAACAGTTCATATTGATCATCACAGTGAAAACGGTCCATTTATTCTTTTAACCGAGTACTAAGCCATGAAAGAACTTTTTCTCCTTATCCTATTACACTTTCTTTTGTGGATTTTGGTAAAAGATCCTGTCAAAACCTTTTGAAAATCAAAATACAATATTAATCAAATGAGCCTTTGTTCACGTATTCATTTAATCCTTCAAAGAGATTTATAAGGCAGACTGTCCTCTACATAAAACCCCATGTCTTGAGTTTTGCCCATTTTTGCCACATTTCAGAAATGGTATAAATCTTTATTGTAGTTCCAATTATTTCCATGAAACAGAAACCAGATCCTCTGATGCTAGTTTCCCGGAACATCCTGTCTTTCTTTTGGACAAACAGTGTCTATTTAATATTAATGTCTGTTTTAAAAAATATTATAAGCTATATTTAATGCCTCAAGCAACTCAATTTTCAACTACTCAACTCATCCTGAAGTCATGGATAAATATGCCAAATGCCTGACAAATTTTGATTCTGCATTTATCAGCTTGCTTTAAACCTGACACTTCTGTTTGAGGCAGTTCTTCTGACTTGTCCCCATGAATGAAGACTTCCAAGGGGGAAATCCCCTGAGCAATTCTACTCACTGTTAAAAATAATTAATATAGTTTTTCTGCTGTGTCCCTTTCTTTTTTGAGATGTCCATTTATAACTTGATTACACCTAAACCATATTTAAGTCCTACTGCATTTTAATCTCTAGCACTCTGTTTGATTCTGAATTATCTGAAAAAGTATCTCTTAGCAACATCAAAGTGTTTAGAAAATTATTCCTTAAAATATATGTATTTATTATTACGAGTGTGACTTTCTGTAATCTGTCACAATTTATATTCTTTTCTATTATCCTCAGTTAGAAATCACTTCTGATTGTCAGTGAGTTTCTTTCTGTTGTTTAAATAGATATATCTTTTTTGTTGTTGTTAGCTCAATTGCATTTTTTGAATAATTTTGAACCAGAGAAATGCATCTTCTCTGAATGACTAATACGCAGTCTATAAACTCTAAGCTTGCCATTAGCAGTCTTGGATTGTTCATTTTTATTTTTCTTTTATAGATTTCCTTGTTTTGATTAAGTTGTTTTTCAGGGAGGCTTTCTCATTCCTACAAGAATGTTGAATTTGACTGCCCTTCAGGAAGAGAGTTTTAAAACAGTCCCTCATGCATAAATCCAGAGGTGCTTCTCCTTTTTATGGTTTCTCTAACAAGCTATTTGAAGAAACAGCCACCTACAGGAGTTTTAAATTATATTATCTGTTAATCTATACAGAGGTGAAATTCAGTCTGTCTACTCTAACCTTGAAGCCTCTTTGATCTCCTGTAGCACATCATACTGACTGTCACCTTCTTGATCTGTCCTAATTATATATAGAATTTCAGTGCATGAAATTTCTCTTACTCACTATCTCAAAGTGATGTGCTCCATGGGTTTTGATGCCTTTGGCTCATCTGATTCTCAAATTTATGAGTTAGTCTTCTCTCAAACAGCTACCATCAAGGCCCCACAGCACAGCAGGACACAAGCCCTTGTAATCTGGGTCAACACATCCTAACTGGATAATCTGGAACAGAGAAACTTTTGTTCCTTCCAGATGAAAATAGCCAGCTATACTCCAGGGTTCAGCAGTAAAAGAGATAGATAGGCAAGTCTACTCTTTAGAAGTGAGCCCACCTCATTTCAAAGCTTCAGGAACTTGTATCTCACACATAAATTCTCAGCAAGCTCAAATTCAACTACATGTCTCAGTATGGAGCTCCCAATACTCATTTATATCTATAATCTCTCCTCCATTTCCCACTCCATCCATTTTTTTTAGTTCCCCAACAAGAACCATCCCTTCTCCTGCTTTTCCTTTCTACGCAGTTATTAAAAATTCTACTGTCACCAGCCCAGGTCACCCCATTCTTACACAGCACAAACAGGCACAGACATCAGCACACCACTTATCAAGAGACCTCACACTCCACGTGAGAGAGGAAGGCAGGAGACTGCTGCCTGTCATACATTCTTCCAGCTCTCACACTTGCTGATACAGTCTGTCTGTGTACTTGATGGCTCCATGCCTTCTTTCATTTACAGCCCTGGTGAGATCTCAGCTCTCCCTGTGTTACACAGTGTGTAAATTCCTCTCAGGGTCCCACTGCTTATCTTTGATGGGGCTGCTGTAGTGCATATGTAATGTACAAGATGTCAGAAGTCTAACTACATTTCAATTTAGGTTTGGGTCACAGATATTTCAGGTCTGTCTCTTGTTTTTGTTGTAATGAACTGATATTTCAGAAGAAGGACATCTTTTGCTTTTGGTCTATGACTTCATAGGTCTTGTTTGAATAGGCCTATGACTTCATAGGTCTTGCTTTATTTGATGAAGCTGTTATTCCCTGTTTTCTCCCTGCATATTATCAGTTTCTGTCCTGTCTTTCAGCATGCAGAGGCTTTGAAAAAGCACCCTAAAGGATGAGTCATCTTGAAATATGAGTTTTACCTGTTAGTTTTTCCTAGCCTAGCAGTCTTTCAAAACTGCACAAAAATAAATCCATGCAAAAGCATGAACCAGACCCTTAAAAAACCTGTGAACCCAGGAATGGCCTCTTGTCATTTCCACTACCATTCAAAAGAGTATAAATTTCAAAAATAATTTCATGGAAGTCAGTGGGACTGCTTGCTGAGCAAAGTAGCACAAAGCCTGAATAAAGATTGAGATGTCAGATCTTACTTATCCTAAAATGTCTGAGGACTTTTTCAGCAAAAATAAACATCTGTCATTGGGATTATACTGTACATAAAGAGGCAATAGGGGGAAAAAAATAGCATGCCCTGAAGACTGAGTCATAAAACTCTGCCAGGTTCCAAACCTGTCCGTTCTTGCACATGCTTAAGAGCCAAGTATAATGGTTATTTGTTAAAATCTAGCCATTAGAGCTTGAAACAACAGTATCAATTATTGGAGAAAGCCTTAATTACTGGAGTACAGAGTACTTCTAGATGGTTGGACTTTCGCTTCTGTATGGAACAAGGCCATATCAGCAATGTTTAAGTTTAGCTATTATTAGGATGAATTGAACACAGATGGAAAAGTACAGTTTTAGAATTATTGCCTTTGAGTTACAAAAGCTAGAGGAATCTTTGTCAGTTTATTTTACAATTGATCCTAAGTTTCTCTTTTTTATTTCTCATGAACATAAGATATAGAATTGCGTGAAAGAGTATTTAAAAAGCATTCTTGAAGATTCAAAACAAAAAATACACTTTACAAGCAATAACAATATTTGATTTTACACTATTGACTGAGACACAGGAGGACAAATAGATCAATATGGAAATTATACATAAAATACAACAATACTTCTTTCTTTCCTGAAACAATGAATGCTATATTATAAAGCAGCTTCTCTATGCCCCTCTCTTATCTAGCAAAACCTGATTATGACTACAGGATGCAGCCATTTAAATCCTCTGGATGCATTTCATCAATGTACCAGTTACTATAGTATTTGCTACAATTTTGCATTTTAATTGCTGCTTACCTACTGTATTCAAGAACAGAGAATGTACAGCCTCCAGCTTTATTTTACTTGAGAACTCTTCACAGTGACTCTATATCCTCAGTGATGTTCCTTACTATCATATTTCCATTTTAGTTTAATGTCTTTTACTCACTCAAAGCATTTACTTAGCACACATTTAAAAAGCATATTCCCATCCTACACCAAGCAAACAATTTATCCTCAAACAAGCAGCCAGCAACTCTTTAAGATGCATTTTAACCCACCCAGAGTGTTCATTCTGGTTCACTGGTGAATAGATAGATTCCTTTCCAGACTTCCCTTTATGAACACTCACCAGTGCTTCAAACCAAATTGCTGCCCAGGGTGAGCAGTATGCAATAAAAAGAATTTTATCAGTGTACTGAATACAAATGTGAGAGGGGGAAAAAGGGAAGAAGTGATCTGCTTTCAGGATAGTTTTATGCTAAAAATTATATCCGGACTCACTCTTGATTCTAAAACAACCTCTTCTGTTACCACAGTAATCTTTTCTTAAAAGAAATATTAGAAAGACTTTTCCTTTCAACCCACATTATTGTGTCTTTTTTGTTGAATAAGGCGTTACAGTCACAAATGTGTGACTGGTTCAAGAACTATAAACATAATGAGCAAGCAGTAAACAGTTTTCCTAACGTGTTGGAAACTATTTTAGTACAATTAAAAAAAAAGGCAAATAAACAGTAAGAACAAAGAGCAAGGAACAAGTCCATTGTAGGCAGAATAGCTTTGATGCCCAGATATCTGCAGAGCTGGCTTATTTTTGTTGCTGTGGTCTTAAACAGAAAAATAGTAAGATAGATATCAAAATTATCCTCTGGCCACCATCCAGACAGAGCAAAGTGTCTACTTCTCCCTAGATTTCCAAGATTCGTCAGGGCACAGATAATTGGGCCCAAGAACAAATGCATGGACTACTTTGGGAAGGGAATTCCATACATGATGGCAGTTATCTAAACAACAATGGTGCTTGTCACATGTGAGAATAAATAGTTTAAACACACAGAATAACCTCTACAGTAAATAATTTGGAAATAGAAGGCATGAATGAGTTTAGAAAGGAATAAAGGGAAAAAAATTCTTTATGTGTTGCAAACAGCAGATTCAGCAGAGATTAAGAATACTCTAACATGCTCAAAAGCAACAGGCCTCCAACCAACTGCAGCAGCATGAGCTAAGTTTCAGGTAGATAAGGAAACACTGGTTACAGTCAAGACAGAAAAAGATGAGAGTTTTCATTTTTTGAAGAGAACGAAAGAACTCTGGTTCTCGGGACTGGAGAAACTAGAACATTCAACAGCTTCTTTGAATGCCTGGGGCCAGATGAGCAGGACTGGCTACCTGAAATAAAAGTAAAAGGTAGAAAAGTAGAAAAAAAAATTCAAGATGTTATCTTCAACATGTTAGCATGGCATGGTTATTGAAAGACCCAGTTAACGATCTGAACAGGAGATTAATTCTCTTCCTAGAGATATTCAGAAATGAGGCAAGAGAAGAATTTGCCAGAAAGAAGATCAGAGCACTAAAAAGGCAGAAGGAGACATAGCAAGGTGTCAAAGTACAGAACCACCACGTCAGATTCAGAAAGTATAAGCAGATTTAGAAAGCAACTATGAGATGGTTTAGATCTGCTGAATGCTCAGAAGCATAAGACGTTTTGAGAGCTCCTAAGGACACCACTACTGACAAACAAGATGGAAAAATGTCTTTATCTTTTTGCTTTCCTCTTCTTGTGAGAGAGGAGCTGTCAGCCTGTTAAGTGCTGATCAGCTGCCAGGCCCCAGGAGGATGACCCACACCAGGGGCCAGAAAAGAAGGTGTGAAAAGAGAGACTGCAGCAGCGACAGAAGTCAGAGACCAAGCAGCTGCTAACATGCAAGTGGGACATCACTTTTTTTTAATTAATCATTCCCCATCTCAAAATCACAGTCTGAGAGGTTCCTTTGTTGCACTGTCATCTGTAACCTGTTTTAGTTTCCTCCACAGGTTTGGCACAAGGTTGAGAGTCTTGCCGTGTTTTTGCCAGCTTTGGGATTCATCCTCCCTTCTGCTCGTACTGTCTCTCACATCACTCCACGTGATACACTGCACTGGGTATCCCTGGCCAGGTGCTGGCAGCAGGGAGGGGGCTGCAAGGGCAGCCTCTGTGAGAAAAAGGACTGGGGCTGCTCTGTGCCAGACAGAGCCAACTCCCAACAGGGCACACAGCCCCTCAGCCAGCCAGCTCAGAGAATGGAGAAGGGGAAGGAGTGGAAGGAGAAGCTCCAGGTCCACAGCAGATACACCCCTGCAGCCCCTGGAGGAAACCAGACAGTCACACTGCAGCCCATGAAGGAAATGTTGGATATTTCTTGAAGGAACTACATCCCATGGAGAACTGCTGGCAGAGAATTTTTTTTTTTTTGTGAAGGATGTAGACCCATGGGAAGCACCCACACTGGAGCTGGGAAAAAGTGTGAGGAGGGAGGAGTTATGGCAAAACTGGAAGGAACTGTTATGACCACTGCTATGACTCCTGCTTGCCATCACCCTGCATCACTTGTGTTAGTGGGGGAGGAGGTGGAGGAGCAGTCTGGAATGAAGAAGTGACATTGAGTCTGGGGAAAAAAAAGAAAGTGGAGAAAGAGGTGTATTCTTAATGTTTGTCTTTGATTATTACAATCTGAAAGTATTTAAACTGGCAATAACTTAACTTTTCCCAAGTAAAGTCTGTTTTGCCCAGGATGATAATTGGCAAATTATCCTGGTCTTTACTTTGGCCCACGAGCTGTTCCATCTTTTGTTCTGCCCCTGTCCTGCTGAGAAGGGCAGCAAGAGAGTGGCTGGCTGGGCAGCTTCAGCTGGCCAAGATCAACCACCAGAAATACCACTGGGACAGTAAAACATTTTACTGAACTGATGTAAGCAGTACATGGTTATTACAGTAGATTATGGGCCCTGTCTTTGCATCTCTGCCATGTTCCTTTTATGTTTTATTGATCTCTATTTAAAGGATTGCTACATCTCATCAATAGATTGTAATTAGCCCAATTTATAAATCTCTTAAGAACCGACCTTGAGTTTTGTTGTCTTCCTACAGTATTTTCAGATGTTTTACAATGAAAGTACCAAAAAAATGTGGCAATTCATTGTTTCCAAAGCCCAATGAACAGTTCATTGTCTGTATGAAGACAACTTTTACAGGGCTATGGTGAGCATCTTGTAATCCTACATGAACATAGAAAGCAAATAAATAGTTTTCAAGAATAATTTTTAGATTTCAAATGGAAATATGCTAAGATAGGAAAAGATAACATCACTGTTGCATGAGTTTTAATTTCCATTGTAAAAGGGCTCTTTAACGCTAAAATTCTTCACAATTTTCCACTGGAAATATTCTTCCAAGCATACACAAGTTTCCCAGCCATAAATCTGAAAGAAGCCCCAACAAACTGGGAATGTGAGTTTCAAAAAAAAAAAAATCAAAACAATGCAGCTGGATTACTGTTGGCATGCGTAAAATTTAAAGAAGAACCACAACAAACCAAAACCAAACCTTTTGGGCTTTTTTCTTGTTAAAGATACCAAAAATGTCATTCAGCATTTCTTTGACCATTGCTGAATTTCATCTCTAACTTCCCTATATCTGAGGGATCTTACCTCCTTCTGTGTGTTTCTCATCCTTGACACAGGTATCATTTAAAGACCCATTTGGATCGCAGGAACATGGCTGGCATGGATCTGGGTTATCCGGCAACACCTATAAAAATGAAGATGTTAGAAGAAAATAACCTTATCTTCAATAATTGGAAACTTTTATTTACGTCTTAAAAAGTAGGAGAGAATGACTTCTGTGTAGGTGGCTTACACTTTAAGAAAAATGAGACAGCTGATTAACTTAGTCTATGCAGACTATGACAAGAAGAAAAGGCCTCAAACTGCACCAGAGATGGGATATTAGGAAAAATTTCTTCACAAAAAGGTTTGTCTAACATTGGAATGGACTGGCCCAAAAACTGGTGAAGCCACTCCCCTGGAGGCATTTAAAAGATGTTTAGATGTGACACTCAAGGACATTGTTTAGTGGTGGACCTACCAGGGTTAGGTTAAGAGTTGGACTCAGTCTTAGAGGTCCTTTCATACATAAATGATTCTAGGTTCTGTGATTCTATTAAAGGTACATTTGGGATTTCTATTTAGAAATACGTAGTGACTTAGATGCAAATATGTCTTCAACTAAAAAAATAGCAGGTGTAGAGATTTTAATGGAACATTATATAATTAAAATCAATAAATGCAATGATTTTAAGCATTTTAAGATTTTAAGCATTTACTACCTAAAATAATCTTGACAAAATCAATTGGTCTGGATAACATGATTCAAAAAACTAACTAATGTTAGTTAGTCAGTAAGACAGAAAAAAGATAAGTGAAGAAAAGTGAACATTAGACAATGGAACAATTTCCTTTGGTTCTCGACAAATTACCCCAACCAAACTTAAACCTTGGTCTAATATCACACTAGGAATATAAATTAGAAGTTCTGCATGAACTAGATACACATAGTATGGATATACTATACAAACACACACATATATATCAAATCCCTTTTAGCTGGATGATAACTTAAAACAGAGGAAAAAATCAGGTAAGTGCCCTGCTGCTGAAGAAATCGTTTCTCAGTACTCCTTTTCTCAAGCTGTAAGGTTAAATCTAGCGTATCAGGGAAAACGTAATTACTGCTATTTGCTGATGTTTTCTCTTTGAGGATTGAACACCAATCAGACTAAAGGCCATTATTTACCCAACTGAAAATATACAGATAAAATATAAGCAATTCAAGCACACACTAATAGTGTAGCTTGTCTAAAGCACAGCAATGACCCATACTGACAATACAACCTAATATAAGATTCATCTTTTGACAGCTTCCACTTAGATGAAAATACAGTCTTATATGATGAAATACAAAAAGCAATTTCCACTGCACTGAAATTTAAAAATATTCATGAAACACTATGGAATTTCAGTGGTTATTAATTCTACATTGCATTTAAAAAAATAGAAATTACAGTCTCTCTTTCATCAATATCAACTATAGCAATATTTCTCTGAACTTTGATAACAAAACTTGAAACTCATTACTGAGGCAGAAGTTCTGTTTACAGGACAACATCCTCCTTTAAATTAAATTGAAATACTAGCTGGAGGCCCTGACCTCAAGTGCATGCCTTCACATCAACACAATTCACTTTCCTACTTCTCCGAGCATTAACTTTATACATTCCCAGCTGCGAAAAGCAACTGCTGCACTGTCAGATTTGGAAGATAACCTCCACAAAACGGCAGTCCAGCTCTTTTTCAGTAAGGCAAGCAGTTGCCCTGCTGAAGGGATGGTTTGGGCAGCGAGCTGTGCAGCGGAGGGAGGCGGGAGCAGCGCTCACCCCTTTTGGCCTGAAGTAGCCGTCCAGGCAGGTCTCGCAGTTTATGCCGCTCGTGTGGCCCGAGCAATTCACACACACTCCGCCCCCCAGGTACTCCCCGTGGATATTCAAGCTCTGGTTCCTGTCTGCCACACCCTGATCGTAGTAACACTCCTCAGTCTTCCCGTGGCAGTTGCATGCTAAAAGAAAGGAAAACGTTAGCAAATACTTTCCCACTGGGGACGCCCCACTGTCACTGAGGTATTAAAAAGGGCCATTCCATATTTTATCATTGGTTCTGTGTATATTGTAAAAGCACATCCAAACATTCATTTACTTCTTCAATTGTGAAAGGCAACGTGGTCCCATTACAAGCACAGCCTGAAATTCTCTTGAATTAAATTATGTTGTATTTTTCTCCTCAATATTTTGTCTTGGGGAGTACAGAAGTTGACAGACACAGTGAAATTACGATGTTCTTGGTTTTAGTTTGTTTCTTTTTTTTTTTTTCTTGTTTAAACTGACAGCTGAGAAAACTTTTGGTGGTTGCATACACATATGCTTCATGAAAGGGTCATCTAAATTAAAATACAAGAGGAGTTGTAAGGAAAGAAGCACAATGGTATGAATAAATGAAAGTAATTCAAATAAAAGCTGGAAGACATCCTAAAAACATCTGACTTGCACATATGCATATAAGAACTGTGGCAGAACAAAGGGATTCCCAATCTTAAATCTTCTTTTGACATTTATATCTGAACTCTAGACTTCAGGTCCAAATACAGGAAAGATAATCTAATAATCTGTTACAGTGAAAACGAGGTAGCTCACTGTCCCTTTCCCCATGGTATCAAAACATTAATTTCATCATAAAGAGAAATTCAAAGCTTGTCAACACTGTGGGGAGGCGTTCTCCTTATATCGGAACCATATCCGAGGGGAACTGTTTCCACCAAGACAGTACAACAATTCACTGAGAGCTGAACAGGATGTAAGTGTCTCTTAAAAATTAAACATGAAATTAAATGTACCCTGCTTTCATTCCATAATGCATTCCCAGTGCAGACACAGTCCCAACTAAAACAAAGACCTCTGTGACTAAAGTTTACACAACACAAATAAGCACTAGCTACTCTAAATATGAGCATATCTGTTCTATTTACTTTTAATCACTTATGATAAAATTATAGTTGAAATCCTACAAATGAATAAACAGTGTAATGGAGCATTTGATTTTATTATGTTCAGAAATATAAGAGATATGTCACCTTTGGAAGTAAAATGTTAAAGTTCAGTTATAACTACCCTTACAACAATAAATCTGAAAATTAAATTCCCACTCCATGGGAAGTTGATATCTCAAGGTATGTTTTCATTCCATTTTGGAAAACTAGATATGTTCTATTTTCTATTAAAAAAATCAGACACTCAGCTTGCATTTTGATCATACAAACATACTTTGTTTTAGCAAAGATGAACATTGTAACATATAGAAGTGCCATTTATACAGAAATCACACCAGTAAAGTTTCATATAATGAAAAACCTGTAAACAGATTTTTTTACTTACTAGGATATAGCCCTGTTATTTTATCAAAACAAAACCATCATGATTATAAAAACTACACAAGACAATTTTTTTATATAGCATTCCCCAAATATCACCATGTTACAATAAAATACTCAGAGTTCAATAAAACCACAACTCTACATGTAATTTTTCTGCTAAGTCTTTTGAGTCAGTCTAATTAAGTGAATAACATCACATCAAATATTATTAATAAACCAATGTGGTTAGAAACCAAATTAACTGCAAAATCACTTCAGACCCTATTTCGATTTTCAGTGGCAGTTGCAATAAATTTCCTCTTCTGTATTGCTTTCAACTTACGTTCACATTCATGCTTATGCAGGAGAGTGCCAGCATGCCAAGGCTTTTGATGGAAACCAGGACAACACTGATCACATGTCTCTCCGCATGTGTTGTGCTCACACTGACAGACGGATTTCTAATTTAAAAGAAAAACAAATATTTACACAACGTGATGATTTGAAGAATCTGTCCATGTACATAAAATGCATTCCAGTTCAAATTATGAAAACAGTAAGAATGGCTCTACTCTGTAATTCCTTTCTTTATTCATTTTTATTTGTTTATGTATCCTGCTTTCACCAAGTGTGTTTAACTTCTATAGCTCTATTTGAAGAAAACAGCCACAAAGAAAAGGAAGATAGTTGGCCAGATAATCTAAGGAGAATCTCAGAATGCAGGAGAATTTAATTCCAACTGGATAAAGAAAGGATGATTGAAAAGTCCCCCAATAAAACAAATAAGCCAAAGTACAGGCAGCCCTTGGATACAGGAAAACCGATCTGACCCCTGAAGGAGCAAACCATTCTCCATCTTCCCTTTGATGGAGCAATTCTGCTGATGCAGAATGAAATCAATTCTGTCGGCTGACCCAATACAAATTGCCTTTCTTTTATACTTTGGTATTATATTTTGACTGGATAAGTCAATTTACCATATAACCTTCCAATTGTGCAACTAATTCTATGGGAGGGATAGCAGGATGGTTTAAAGTAATAACAGATGAGCAGAAGTCCAGCCTTTCAGTTCCCCACAAGACCACCTTAGTCCCGGCACAAAAATACTGCTGTAAGGATCACCCAAACTCCCTGAGCCACAGTGGCAGCTTGAAAAAGGTAAAAAAACACATGCAGTTTGGAGAAATGAGAAGTAAAAATTGCCTTGCCAATAGTTATTTAGTGAAGGGGATTCTCTGAGGTCCTTGTGAAGCCATACAAGGTCAAACCAGCACGCCAGAGAAACTCCATGGCTCACAGGACAAAGCATAAATCTTGCAAAACAAGGCTAACTCAAGGACTGCTTCAGAAAAGCATGGCAGTGAGTTCCAGCAAGTTTATTCCTTGTAGTGCTAAGGGAAAGATTTTTTTCTGCTAACAAGTACAGCCTGTTTATAAGCCTGTTTTGGCATGGCTTGGTCTAAAGAATATCCCTGGAGAGCTAAACTTCCAAATCTCTTCTACTTGAGCTATTTCACTTACGCTATTTTTTATACCGGTCAGACAACAAATACATATTTGCTGTCCTGCAAAACAGGACATCACACCTGTCAAAATGGCTTTATTTTATCTAGTAGCCAAATTATCTGAAGTATGTATCAATCTCAGTAGCAGCACTTATTTTCCAAGGCAGGCCTGATTCTAGCAGATGGCACAGAGAAAATGCTGCAGCTTCATCACTAAGAGCATCTGAAACAATAGTTCAACACTTGCTGTACATACCATTACAGAAAATTCTCAGAAGGGTCAAACCAAGGAGTTTGCTCAATTTTTACAAGGATCCATAGAAATTGCTTAGAACTCTAAATGTGTTCTCTATAAGCTTTTGTCATTTCTTTAAATGATTTCCCACATAATGGCTTAATGCCACATATAAACAAGATTTTCAGTTAAATCCTATAAAGCTCCTACTTAAGCAAATAGTACATGAAGAGATCCCCCACTGTGGCATGCAATATTAGTAAACAGTGATAATGGGTGCATAGACTTGGACAATCAGTAACAAATTGTATTTCTATATTAATTGTATTGGTTATGCTTTGATTGTATTGGTTATGTGCAAAAAAAGAGACTTACAAGTTGAAAGATACTATAAACAGCCCATGATTTTCTAGATTAGCTTAAGTGATCATTCAATTGATACTTCCTACATAGCCAATGCACCATTCTAGAGCCATCATGTGTTTGCAAGCATCAATTAAATATCTGACAATCATTTAGGAAATATCTTGATTAATATCGAGAAAGAAAAGAAAGATTGATTGTTAGTGCTCATTTCTACAGCTACATAGTGTAACCCAGATTTCTGTTTTTCCTAGGAAACTTCCAATATGAATTATCTGAAACTTATTCTTTCATTTCAGGAAGGTCTCTGCTGACACTGTATGAATGTTTATTATTCTGGCTGCTAGCACTGTTTCATACTGGCACTGCTTCTGACTTTTCTTCTAGGTGAAAAACAAGACATAAATTCACAGAACTCTGAAGAATATCAATATCAGGGTGTTTTTCTCATGTTCCACCTTACAAATAAGGCACATTAAAAAAAGAAAATACATACATTGGTCATTGGATCCAGCGGACAAGCCTTCGCATGGCCTGAACATATACACATGCCTCCAACGGAGATGTCTTTTATAGAATAGTAATACTGTAAGACAATACAGAAATTGAATTGCTAAGTGGATTCTAAAATGCAGGTGCCAAATTGCAGAATTCATTTCTTGTGACAAAACTGTCAGGTCCTGTTTTATTTCTTTTTTGATCTATTACAAATATAGCAGGCAGTGTAATCCAAGCCGTGTCTCGATCAACAGATTCAGGCTGAGTGAAAGAAAGGGTGTAAATTGGCACAGTTTCATTTGTTTGAAGTCACAAAAGCCATGTCAATTTATACACAGCATACAAAAACATGAGAATAGAAAAAGGCTATATGCACACTGGATAATGAAAAGTCAAATGCTATAGAATTTATTCTCTTTAGAAAATATGAAAAGGAAAAGGTATGATGATGGGAAGAGGAGAAAAGCTAGGAAAAACGTATGAAACACCTTTATTCACCTTAGCTGGGTCTAATTTGGGCATTCACTGAACTGTTCACTGAACAGTTCACTGAAAGAACAGTTTTTCACTATTCGCCTTTTGAATGATCATGAAACAGTCTTTATTATTGAGATTTAAGTACTTTTGGCCTGTTTTTCTGCCATTTGGCCACTTCTCTTTTTTCTTTGGTGAGGATTAAGAGCTGTAAGCAGAAAGAAGGATAGAAAGATATTGATAATCTTATATTACAAAGCCTGTGAAAAGTGAATCTCATTCATTGTCTTCTGTTTTTACAAGGGTCCTGCAACATGCTCACAGCTGGCTAATCAAACAAAACATATGATACTTGCAAATTTTGCTACTACAGTGTTCAACCTCTTTATCAGATCATGAATAAATATATCAAACAAAATGAGAACTCTTATCACTCCTAGTTAAGCTTCAAACACAAAGAAAATGTATAATTTGTGGCTATCCTATGTTTCCTGACAAGGGTGGCAAGTTTCAGTTGTTCCTTGATCCCATGAGAACAACCTCGTGGAGAGATGCCACACAGAAGTTACGGCTCTTTGTTGGTTTGAGAAATCAGTGTATCATCCTGCACTCAGTTTTCATGAGTTTAGAATAATTTTTCAAGTGTTAATTCAATTTTGAATGTCCACTTTAACACAGACAGACAGTATTCATGATTAGTGAGGTTGCAATAACTGCACTCAACTCGAAGGGATTCTGAGTTTGTAATTCAAAACAAAATGGCTTGTTCCAAACTTTCAGAAATAGACAGCACTCTCTATTTAGACGAGGAAATGGAAACCAGAAATGGGAACAGAAGAAGCAGATTTTCTTAGCATTTAGCCATCACTGACAAAACAAAATGATATTAACAAAAGAATAATGACACCCCCTTTCATAACAGGACCTATTTCTGTTTTGGAAAGTTAGGTTAGCACTATAATATGATGACCAACAGGATGAGCAAGTGATTAAAAAAAAAAAAGAAAAAAGAAAAACGAATATTATACATCCCCCAAACCAGTTTTTAAGGATGCTTAGTAGAAAAATCAGAGGAAAACAAGAATAATACACAATGTTTGATCAGGAGGACAACAGAGAGATATGGCTTAGAAAGGAAGTAAAGACTGTAGAAAGAAGAGACAGGTGTGCACACACAAGGCACAGTGGAGAAGACCAGAGTATGGGTATGGTGTGAGTTTAAATGCTGTGTCCATTCTTTTATGCTAAAGTAAAGCACAAAATGTTTACTGCTACCCTCAGTTGTGAAAATACTAAAAGTGTTGCATTCAGGTCCTACTACCACTTATAGTGCAATTAGAAATTCTCCTCAAAGGGAGTGTTCAAGGCATGTTAAAGGTAGCAAAGGATTGAGTAGTAGAAGAGGCAAGAGATACTAACAGTAAACACTTGCCAAATACCTACATCCAAATGTTTGCAGCCAGAGGAGCTGAGTGTTTTTGTTAATAATACCATTAAGCAGAAAAGGTAAAATTGTTAATTCTGCTCTAGAGAAGATAACCAAATAGAGTGCACAGGGAACTCTCCAACACCAGGATTTTGAAAGATAACAGCAGGTAATCACCAACTCCTGAAATTTCCTATGGCAAACAAAGGCAGGTACAGCACTTACAAGTGTAAGAGCACTTCTACACGTGTCTTTCTACTGCCTTGCCAGAACTTACCCTCCTTGTAACAATGGGATCAATTTCAGCTGGATCTTTGTGTGCAAACATCATTAAATCAGCATTTAGTGTCCGTATCCTCTGGAATCTCAGGCGAATAAAGCGAGCAGAGGTGAACTCCAGTAATTCACGTGACGGATCATCAGCACTAGGTCGTCCATTAATTAGAGAAGTGTGAATCTGAAGAATTATTAAATCAGAAAGGAATTATATTACATCAATTTTGTCATGATTAGGCCAACAAATATCTTCACAGGCATTGTGTTAATGCATTTGTACATGCAGAATAATTTCTTTCCTTAGAAAGTAGATTTCTCCCAAAATATTCCATGTGTCCACAGACCAGCTATGAAGAGTCTTTATAATAAATAACATTTAGAGCGAAGGAAAGTCATCAGCTACAAAAAGACTGCAGCACAAACTGCATATGTGTACCCAGGCCCTAAAACTGTGTCTGTGCTGCAGGCAATTCACTTCTCCTCCCCCAGTCTGAAATTAGGTAATCATACAACCAAATGGGCTCAGAAATTTTGAGTTAAGGGAATGTATACTTGCAATGGGATTCAGAATTCAACAGGGCTCAGTTTGCACCTCTTAGAGTGATCATCATCAAAAGGCTTTTGAACTTTTGAAATACTGAAAACCACAACAGCTAGATAAGACAAAATCAGCATTCATAAGCACCTCTCCTTTCCCACTGTCTCTTTACACATCTTCTCCTTTGAATCTTATTTTCAGCAAGGTGAAACAATTTCCTGGGTTGCAACTGTTTTCACCTGGTCCCAGAGGAAAGCCTTCATCACTTCTGAGAACTTTGTTTAGTATTTGTTTTTCCAAAGACACTACCACTCTCTGCCTACACTGTGGTTTCTGTAGAGATTACCTCCCCCTTTCTCTGCCTGGCCTATCCTAATGTCTAGAAATCTAGGTAAGCTCTGAGGTTCTTCATAGAGACTCTCTGTCCCAACTGAAGCATCAAGGGCAAGGCAACAAAAAATAAGACATCTTCTTCCCCTCCTATCTTTCTAGCTGATCATGGTACACATTAGCTCTGAATCAACTAAATAAAGCAGATGGGCTGCTACACAACTGTTCTTGAAAAAGGCCTACAAGAAGAAGCATGTCAAGTACAGCAAAATACTGTTAATGAGCACCTAGAGGGAGAGAGGAAAGAAACCATTAATTTTCCTGTATTCTCAAGTGTTAAATTTTAATTGGGGCATTTTTATTACAGGCTGGTACACTGAAAGAATGCTCAGATGCTAAGCCAAATGTGCAGAACATTGGAATGAATAAGTGAATTATTTATTCTTTGCAGTGAACATGTGTTGCCTCATACCTCAGTGCTCTGAGTGAGAGGTCAGGCCACACAGCCATTTTCTGTCATTGAACATGGCCATATCACTGCTGGTTTAGGCAAACAGCTGCACTCCAAACATCAGCTGGCACTCACTCAGCAGTGGCTGCCTCACACTGAGGAAAGAGACTGTAAATCTACTGCTCCCAGGAAAGCACCAGCTCTTGTTTCCTGGAGTTTTTGAGGTGCTGGATAGACACACTGAACAACTACTGTCTTGCATTGCCTACATGATACTATCAACTCATTTATCTCAAAGGCAGGTGTCCAGAGGATGGTGCCAGACTCTTTTCAGTGGTGTTGGGACGAGGAGCAATGTCTCTAAACACAGGAAGTTTCACCTCAGTATTGAGGAAGAACTTCTTTACATCGGCAATGGTAGAGCACTGGAACAGGCTGCCCAAGGAGGTCATGGAATCTCCCTCTTCAGAGACATTTAAAACCCACCTGGATGCATTCCTGTATAACCTGCTCTAGGTGATTGTGCTTTGGTAGGGGGCTTGGACTAGATGCTCTTCAGAGGTCCCTTCCAACCCTAACAGTTCTGTGACACTGAGATTTTTACTGCCAAGAGGGAAACCGTACCCCTCATCATGTCCAGCATTCTGCTCCACTGTATCTACAGGCACATCAAATCACTGGGAACCACTCTGCCAGGAGCAGCCATCAATTATATCTTGCCTGTGTATGAATCAGCATATCAGAATGAATGAATCAGAAACTCTGGGTTTCTGCCATGCTGTTTCCAGGAACAGGTGATACCACTACCTCCTACTCAGATCATAACAATACAGTCACTGAGCTCTGACTCAATTTTGCTCCTGACTACAAGTAACTAAAGGACACAGCTGGAAACAAACAGAATAAAATGATATGAAAAAGACATGGTGCAAACAAAGGGTTATAATAAAAACCCCAGAGGAAGAAAGGAGGAGGTCCTGAATGAGAAATGCCTGGCTACAAAGAGGACAAAAGAACATGACCAGAGAACTGCTCAAGTCCCTGGTGAAGAAAGAGAGAACATGTGTGGAGAGAAAACTTCAAAAGAAGCCTGAAGAAGGTGGCAATAAGTCAAGTGGAAATTGACAGATCTTTCCAAAAGAAGAATTTTAGCACAAACACATGCCTAACGACTTTTTTGCATAATATTTACTTGTGAGCAAGGAAACATATTTCTTCAGAGTATTTTTTCACACCATCACTGCCTTCCTTTAAAACAGAATCCAAGAGATTTCTTTTGTACTGCCAGCAAACATACATGAGTTAAGGTTTAAAGCAATAGAATACTAAACACTGAACTTAGATATTCCAGAGACTAAGAAGAAACAAATCTAAAGTAGTGCCTTGCTCAATCTGATAGAACAACAGGACCATGGCAGTAATAAGCAGCACGGCAATCTGATGATCTCTTCAAACTGACAAAAATACAGATTTTGGGGATGGGGGGAGAAAGATGCAGGTGAAATCCCATGTATCAAAAGAAGCAAGTGTCCACAGAGAGTTAAAAGTATTAATCACAGACAGCTTGACCACAAATGACATAGTTGGCAATCAGCAGCCACACCTTTTGATCAGTTTAAAATGACCAATTAAGACTTCAGACACCGATGGGGGAAAAACCCACCTCCTTGGAAGGGTAGTTTTATAGAACTAAAATGTAAATTAACAAAATAAAACCAGAGGTATTCATTTTAGAATACACCCTATTTTTGAAAGTATTATCTGCCAACAGTTCATCTATTTGGCAAGGCTAATCAAGTAAGATGATGACTTCAATTTATATTATTTTTAAGCTGTGTCTTTAAATGTTTCACAATTTAATTTTAAAACAACAAACAATTAAGTTCATATAACTATTGAAATGCAGCTATGTCCTGCATGAAATAATGCACCTGCTCAAGTATGTACAGCAAAATGACACTGAGACTAGAAAATTCAAACTAGATAGTTTTATCGAAATGAATCTGAAGTGAAAATTTTACATTGGCAAAATTCATTACTCTAAATTATTTCTCCTCCTATAAACATCTGTGATGAAATCATTCATTTCTTCCTAGAAACATTTCGAATCAACTTGAAAACTGTCCAACCAAGTTGTTCCTACTCCTTGAAAAGAGAATAAGGAAGAAATTAAGAATACTTTAGGAACATCTGCTATTAATCAGAAAAAAAAAAACAGTAAGAATCTTAATTTAAAGAAGTTTAAATAGGTTTAGATTTACAATATTTTCAATATGACTCTCCCAATGAGACATCACTGAGTTTTTCCAGAGCACACTTATTCTTTTCATCTCCCTCCACTATCTTGCACCTGTTTGAAAGACACTGTTCCCAGGACAGCACATTTTCAGTCAAGATTCTAACGTGGCCCCGGCCCTCCAAGTATTTTTGAATTAGACTTGAAAACTGCCCCAGTGAACACACTCCTCACTAAGCACCTACCCCTATGCCACATAAGATCATCACAGTACTCCACATATAGCTCCTGTGAAGACCAGCCCCACTTCCACACATCAGCTACGGCGCTGTGCACACGCTGCATTGCCAGCCACTCCACAGTTCTACAGCAGAGCAAAGGCACAAAGCTCAGTCTTTCAGGAAAATAGTAATATTTAATCCACCCACTGGGCTGCTACAGCTTGGATAATCTAAGTCCCCATGAGGGAACAATGGCAAATTTTGTTCAGGTTTTATGGACAACTTTGATTTACCATTTGCAAGACTGAAGTAATAATCATAATTTTGGGTTCTAAATGAAAAATACTCAGATTTCAATTAAAGAATACTTTTCTTTAACAAGGCCTTTGTCCATGACTATACTCCAACAAATGGAATCTTTAGGAATCTCCAACAGAGGCCAGAAGAAAATAGTTATTAAAGACTATAAGAAACAGAGCATTTAGACACTGATATCTCTAATACAATATGATCACTTCCTCTGACTAATCAGTCTAAAGACTCCCTGAGCTACAGTGTGAATCTGAGTCATAGTGTTTAATGTCTACCAACTGCCTTTTTCTGTATGCTCTACTCTGTTTTTCAACCATTATGTTTTTCATCACTACATACCCTTGTCCAAACATGAGGAAATTTGCTTCTTAAAAAAAAAAAAGCCAACAAAAATAACTGTCTCTGGCGGGGTTGTTCTTTGTTTGTTTGTTTTCCTTTTACTTTTAAACCTGGAACTCACAATTATTTACTTGAAAGTATTCTAACTTTTCATTTGGGAAAATTGTGAGCAGTCAACATCTTTTAATTTTTAAAATTCGGGATGACGATAAATCAACATTTTCTTATCTGAGAACTGTGGAAGATGTCACAAGTTCTCTACTCTGAAGAGAATTTAGTCTAAGACTAGCCCATCAGCATTCATGCATAATTCTTTTCTTCTTCTTACATGTATCACTTTGCTTTTAGCAACACTTATTTTCATATAGTATTTTTAATGCAGTATTATAAGCTGCTAATAGAACGAATTATCTTAAATTTTGCATTACCAACAAATGCTGCTATTACACAGTTTTCTGATTTTTTAGATTGCCTGCAAGAATGCTGAACAACAGGGACACTACCAAATATATTCAAAGGACATCTCAAGTACATTAGAATCTCTGGACCATGTCAGAACCAAAAGACCTATCCAGCTTGGCAGTCTGCCCCATACAGCATCCAAGCCAGCATGCTAACAGTAAGATGAAGGCAAGCATACATAATACTTCCTCAGGGATGTGCTGAGCCATAGGTAGTTTCTATACATCTAGTAAGCCTCAAAGTATTTCCATGAACTCAGTCTCACCTTAATCCAAGTTATCTTTCAATATCTACACCATCACTTAATTAGGATTTTCTCATCTCATTTACATGCTGTAGGGAAAGAGATCTTTCCTTTGCTGGTTTTAGATCTGCCTCATACTAAGCTCACTTAATACTTCCAGTTCTGAAATTGGAACAAAGAAATGTATCTTTCTACCAGCTCTATTCTTCATTTCATTTCTTTACTACTAATTAGCTTTGCACAAGTATCAGGCTTCCAGATCTGTAGTTCCCTTGGATGATTAAGGAATGCTACTAAAAAAATAGTGTTTCATTTGATACTCCATGCTCCTCAGTTACTGAGAATATCTGGCAGTGAGGAGTTAAATAATAACTGTTATAATTCACCTACTTTAGCCTTGAGTTCCCTCTCACTAGTCAATTTGTCCATTTTTTCTGCACCTCTTCAGTTAACAACCTAGTTTGCAAGTGTTTCTCCAACTCCTCTCCTGTAAATAATGTTTCCAGTGCAGAAGCTCTTATGACAGTCTCTATAGAAAGAAACAGATTCAAATCATTAATTTAGTTTTTCAGCAATGACCTTATCTTTCTTGAACACTCTTTGATCATCTCTCAGCCCACCAATTCTCTGGCAGACTTCCTGAATCTGATGCGTCTGAAAAAAGGTTTACTTCAACTCAGTCACTCAGAATATTTTCCACATCTTTATTGCAGTTTAACATTTCATTTGCTGGAACTCATTTTCTTACTTCTTTGCCTCATTTGCAGGAAAAGATATGATGCCCATTTACAAATGAGAGCAGTAAATTTTGATATCTATTATCTTTCATTGGTTTCTACTTTAAACATGATGTATGATTTCTGAGAACATTCTAAAATGTAGCATGCACGTGTGTGTAATTACACAATTATCTGACAGTTAATTATTTGGACCAGGATCTGTACTCTGCTTTCAACTAAACCATGTGTTCCGTTACTATCTGCACTGAGAACATTTAGGTTTTTAAGAAATACCTTTTTTGCACTACATTTTATTGTGACACCTAGAGAGTCTGCCAAAGGGCTGTAGAAGGTTGATATTATATTCTTAGCCTTCCTTCAACAAGAACAGCTCAGTTCCACACCTCTGGGCAGTTGCTGATACAACATTAAAGTGATGCTGTCCCAGTTCAGGTGCTGAATTTTAGTTCACAGAGATCTCATACACCATTTTATTTCTGCTGACTTTCTTATGTTATTAAATCTATAGTACCTCTCCTCTATAAGCCACTCAGTCATTCCTAAACAGCTCCTTGTTTCTGTCATGCCTATAGTGTCATGTTTTTCCAACACCCTTTAAAGGCTGGTATTAATTATCAAGGTAACCTTTCTCAGCTGCTGGGTCTGGATACTGGGAAATACTTAGATCCATCCAATCCTAGCTTCTGTAACAAGGACACCTGAAAGGGCTTGCAGTGTGCTCCCGCCAGGTGATGATGAGACCCACGACTAGAATTTCACAACACATTTCATTGGGTTTCTGCCAATGACAGACAGCCTAAGAAACTTTTTGGTATTTCTGGCAGTAGACAAGTCCCATATACTGATGAACAAGGACTTATTTAGACTTTACTTGTAATAGGTCTTCAGGACAGAGAAAAATAATACCCTGCACTCCACCAAATACCTTTTAAACGTTAACAAAATCTCCCTGGGACTTCTCAAGGCTAAGCAAACCTGCCCTCTCAGCCTCTACTTACAGGACTGACTCTCCAAGTCCTCATTTGTCCTCCCAAGCATTTCCTGGACTTGTTCCAATACGTCCATGTCTATCTATTACTGAGGAGCCCAGAACAGGACTCAGCTCTTCAGGTGTGCTCTCTTCACCTCCCTCAACCTGCTGGTGACTGTCTGACTAATGTAGCCCAGGTTACTCTTGGCTTTCATTGCTTGCAAAGGCAACTTGCTGGCTTATGTACCACTTAGTGTACACCCCTGCTCTCATTTAGCTTCTTCCCAAAGCTCCTGGGTTATGTAGGCACAGCTGGCTCACATCTCATTGAACAGAGCTCTCAGCCCACTGGGTACTACCAGGCACTGAATTGTCATGTTGCTGCCCATCTGCAGGCAAAGAAGGGGCCCCTCTCCTGGTGTCCAAAGTCACCAGTTTGCAGTCTTCATCATCATGGGAATCTCCATTCCTGAACCAACAGGCACAGACTCTGCCTGCCTCTCTCTTGCAGAGTTGTGGCTTCAGGCAGCAGAGTGCCAGATAAAACTTAGTTACTCACTTTTGTCACCTCTGATACTGTGCAGTCTACTGGATGTCTACTGACCTTTCTACAGTCCTTTACTTGGTGACACAAATACCCAAACACATCACCCATCCTGCAGGCAATGACATTCTTTCCCCCTCAACCTCAGCAGGGTCCAGACAGTTCTTGCAGTCTCAGAGGTTAAAATCTGCATCCTGGCTCTGGAAGTCGGCCTGAGCTGAGGGCTCCGCTGTACTGGGGCAGTTGTGGCAGTCAGTGCTGAGGACTGTGCCCAGACTGTGCCTCACCAGCAAGGCTGAGCACCTTAAACCACTCTTTCCACCCCTCCTTCTGTGCATGTTCCTGGCACAAACTGATATGCAAACTTGCATCATGTTAGCTGCCTGGGTTGTTAATGCAACAGTAAAAAATGCTGTCATTTGGCATTAATGTATATTATCACCTGCTGAGTTACTTAAAATTAACACATTTTAACAAAGTTTTAAAGAATTTTAAGTATGTACCATGCTCTCATACAAATTTAAAATACCCATGTATGAATCAAAGTGGTATATTTTTCTACTTAGAGCTTTGGTATTTGAAGCCCATTACTTTGCCAAGCAATTTGAGTGCAATCAATCTCAAGCTGTTTGTAGGATATAAAAAACCCCCAGCTGTGTGGCTGTGTGGCATGGAGTTTTTATGCACACTTTCTTTTCAAGCAAACAGCACCACTAACCAGTATGCTTTTCACTGATGATAAACTAGAAGACTTAATCCTTTCATAAAAGGAGAAAGCTACGTAGTGTAATTTGTTATGAGGATGGACTGGGAATATCATCTACAATAATTTTTGGCCAGTAGTGGTAAAGAACTCCCTTTGTTCAAGTACTCAGTAGATTATTTTGTACACCATATCAAGACTGTGGGCTTCGACCTCGGCACTCTGTGTAAGGCTGACCCTAAACTATTGTCAAGAAAGGTCAGTGTCTCACTAAAATCTAATCTCCGAGAGCAGCATACAGGAAAGAAAAGTTTCTGTCCTGCACAAAAGGTCTTGCAACTTCATAATTGGGACTGGAGAAGACAAAAATGTCAGCATTAAAATGATCTAATGGGAAAAGTACCCCATGATTTACATTCTCAAGTTATGCAAGCACATCAATATGAAGATGAACAATGCTGAAAATAAATTTTTCAACAGGTGATTCAGCAGCTCTTATAATTTTCCTATCCAATACTACCTTTAATTATCTGTTGCAAATAGCTCATTTGCAGTAGATGGAAAATTACTGCTGATTAATTAATCTCTTGGTGTCTTATAGTTAATCCCCAAAGACAAAATTTCTGTGAGTTTTCTTAGTGCAAGACCTAACCTATCATTAGAGTTGATTTCAGAACTAGAATAGTAGATGGAAGCATATGCCAGAACTCAGCATCCAATTTTTCTTCATAAATACATGTTTCTAATAATTGTGTATAAGAAATTATATATTTGGAAAATTTTGCTATATTTCTAATAAACATCTCACTATCTTAATAAATTAGTGGTTTAGTAAGTGAAAGCACAACCCCCTTCTGTGCCTCACTAATGATTACAAGAGCTGCTTGAAATGCAATGCTTAAACTTGCATTAAAATGTCAAGGGCTATGCATGTCAAATTGTATCTCAACTAATTCATTCCCCCTAAGAATACAGGCAAATGTCAGTTTAACAAACTGTTTAGCAAATACTATTGTGTCATTGACAACTATACCCTACAGCTTAAGCTAAATAGGGCTTCATTGCTTCAGTTTTGATTAACTTCCTTTTGTCATTTTTCTCTTTCCAATTCCATTTGCCCATTCAAGCCACTGCTTTTTATGGCTCCTGAAATTCTCACGCCTGTCGTTTTTGGACAAAAAACAATTTGTCAAAGACATCATCTTGCATACTTGTAAACAGACTGCTCATTGTCAGAGCGATAGTTATTAATAAATCACAGAATAATAAAAAATTTGATTACCTTGAAAGTGCATTTATATAATGCCAAGTTTTTATTTTCTTGTCGTAACCGTCTTACATAAGTAGAAACATTACACTGAGCTGCAGCTTCAGCAACAGTTATGCCTACCACAGTCTATCAGGGACTCAGACAAGATGCAAGGCCTGGAATACTGTACACAGCCATGATGGTTTGTGCTCTTCTAAGTGCACTTAAAAGTGAGACTTCATCACTTAAAAAAGGTATTTTGTGCTGATGCCAATGGCAACTCTAGCTGCAAACCAGTTATGAAAATTATGTTACTCTGAGTTCTGATCAAGCAGAGGTGAAATACCTAGGCATTACTGAATTAAACCTGATAGCCTCTCTGCTTAAAGGATGAAATGTAGTAGTCTGTTAAACACATTCTCCAAAATTACTCAAAAAGCAACATTAAAATCCAAATTATGCTATCTTTTAAGAAAGCATTGAAGCGAGATGACATTACAAAAAAAAGTATATTTTTTTCTTTACTGCTTTTCAAAGTAGTGCACCTCTTCTTGGACAATGATCATAAATGAGACAAGTAATTTCAAATAAATAACAAAAAAGGAAAGTTATGTTTTCTTTGATACTATGATAAAAAGCATTCTGATTCTCAGATTTAACTAAAAGGCTTCTAAGTATGCTGAACCAAACAATATTAAAAAAACTCACCCAAACAACACCCATCCCCACTTTCCTATCAAAATTTTATGATTTCCCTTATTCATTCTATGAGAATCCTAAAAACTCATGGTACTATATTTTCCCTCCTGAATGAGATACACTCTGGAGTCCACAGTGGAATTACAGACAAATTACTGCCAGTACAGTATTGTGACCAGTAGAAAGAAAATCCACAGGAACTTTTAACAGCTGTAAGCAGTTGCAAACGGCTGCCAAAAACAACTGCTGATGTAAAAGAGCGGGAATGTGAGGATTTAAGCTGTTCAAACAGTAAACAAGTACATCTGCTCCTGAATGTTATCATTAAATAAACTGTGGTAATATGCTTTACATCGATGCAACATTCTTGTTTTGAACCACAATTCTGAAGAATTTTAGACTGAAGCCATTTTAACAAAACTTTTTTGGTTTTTTTTGTGATGGAAATCCTTGTGTGGAAAAGTTCATTACAATTATTGTATAGTGTTGGACACAAAGCTCTAGCAAAACTTGTGTCATGTCATTTGAACATAAACTGATGAATGCTTTTGAAAACCAAATGGGATCCCTGTGAATGGTAAGCATTCATTTCCTTTAAAACCATTTATAATGAATCAATAAAGAATTAATAGGACATTCAGTTGTAGAATACAACGAACTTTGATACCTCTCCAACTGTGAAACTGACCTGTTCAGGCTTTGTAGATATTTTATAGCAGCTACTAGAAGAAAAGTCAGGGGAGGGAAAAAATCCATTTCTAAGTAGCACAGAATGAACAGTCCAGGCCAGGAATGTAATCAGAAATCTTCTGTAAAACACAGGAGATTAAAGAATTATGTGCATGAAATGCGCTTTTTGTTCTTTGCTCCCATCGTGATTAATTGTTGGAAAGTTACAAAAATAGTAGTGCTTACTTTAATTACAAAAAACTATACTTGGCAGGGTTTTGTCAAACTCTCAAATGCCTGGATTTTTCAGATTTCAGTTCTGATACATGATATGAAATTACTCATATAGTCAACTAGTGTGCTGGTTTTTGCTGGGACAGAGTTAATTTTCCTTTCCACACAGTCTCTTGTGTGCAGCTGTGCTTTGGATCTGTGATGAAAACAGCATTGATAACACAGAGATATTCCAGCTACTGCTGAGCAGCACTTGCACAGCACCAAGATCCTTTTAGCTTCTCACCCTGCCTCCCTTGGTGAGGAGCAAGGGGGTCCTTAAGGGGTCAGTAGGGGACACAGCTGGGACAGCTCAGCCCAACTAACCACAGGGATACCCCCCACAAGGTGATCAGCAATAAAAGTTGGGGAACAAATCTGCCAAGGCCTTTAAACTGTTCTTTTGGATCTGTTCTTCCTTCAGAAGACTCTCCAGCTTCTAAAACAAAGCTCTGCTGTGGCTCTACTGTGGCTACATTGTTATGTCCATCCGCAGGAAGCTCAAGCCACAGAATCCACCTGCTATGGATTTGCTGTCCTTGGCAGTTCTATTATATCTCACTTGGCTATCAGGTTTATTATTCTGTGCTGATTGAAAACGCTTCTCTTTGGATTTTTTAGGCCTCCAGACATTTTTTGCACGAGGAAAAGAGCAGCAGTTTGGTTCTTGACTCTTCTTCTGCCTTACCGCGATTTTATGTTAATTTGCAAAATTCCTATTTTCCCTGCTTTTATATGATGTCTTTTAGCTTCTAATGCCTATTAATACTCAGGTATTTTCTGCTGCTGCCTTTTTGGATACTCCAAGATATAGTCTTTTTTTTTGCAAATAGCATGCATAAACTCCTAGTAAATATAAGTAATTTGTCATTGGTCCACAGTGTTTAATTGACTAACTTTCCTTCTATTGAATTTCTGTAACATTTACCATTTAAACTCAAAATTCCAGGTAAACTGTGCTGTTTGGTTTTTCTTTTCTTTTCTATACAATTCTTTTGCATCGACATGAAAGCATACCTACATTTGGCCTCAGGCTGATAAATTCATATCTCCCTGCTTCAATGAGATTTTAGTGATTAAAGTTACTCCTTCACATAGTCCACCTGGATTTTAACAAACTTCTTCTTTAAAAAAAAACATTTTTTGACAATAAAAGTATTCTTTTGTGCAGTAATTCTCCATGGTAACATCTAATTAAAAAAAATCCAAAACCAACCAACCAAAAAAACCAAACCAAAAAACAAACAAACAAAAACACACAAAAAGAACCCAACAAAAACTAACAAACAAACACAAAATACCCCACCCGCAATGGATCTTCAGTTCGTCTAATCAAACAGAAGACAAAAAACCCTCACCAAATACCCACTACCCACTTCTCTTGTTTTGCTGTCAGAATGAAATCTATTACTTTCCAAAACTTTGCTACCAAAGCCAACATGAGAAATTTGGGTCATTCAAGTAAATACCAACAGTTAATCATACCAGTTCCCTTATGCTGAAAGAGTATGTTGAGTTATAAACTACATTTACAGGCATGAATCCTCCATTTAAAATTTGGAAAATCTGTCACAGATCCACATAAAGATGTGTAACACATCTCTTCTCAGTAAGCATTGTGGTCAACAAATGATGGATGCTAAAGAAAAAAGGTAAATATTCTAATCAATTTGACTTCAAACTGAAAGACTGCTCTATATAGTATGTTTTTTGCATATTGCAACTTCATTACTTTTTAAGTATTATGATATGAATAATCAGTTTTTCTTTTCTTTCAAGAAATGGTAAAAATTACAACATCAGTTTCTGCTCAGGGAGAGAAGATTTGCCAAGATAGAAAAGTGGACTGTCTAACTACACAAAAGAAACTTTCATTCCAACTTGGCCCACACAGATGTACCAGTAAATATCCCATCTCTTGTTTTCACAATAATGAGAGACTGCAATACTACTTATACTCAGCTTTCCACATTTTTTTCCTCTTTGCAGCATAATTTAGAAGTACATTTCATATTTTTGTACCCACTCTTTTTTCTGTAGTATTAAATATCAGAAACTCATGCTCAGTATGAACTATGAGCTTGAAAATATTACTTAAGTTTCCTTTTTCTTCGGCAAAAAATTGCAATGAATACTGCTATAATGTATTATGAAATTAACAACTTGCAAAATTAGTTGTAGAAGTTTTGAATAAATTATTGCAAAGATAATTCTCATAGTGCACAATAAAATAATTTAAAACTGTCTTAAATTAAATTCTATGTTTTCAATACTTTCTTATGATACTGAGCACATATGGCAAATGTTTACTTTGTCTTTTCCTTTCACATATCTTTCAATGTCTATTAGAAAAACAGGAAATGTTAATTCTACATTAGTGAGGCAATATATCATTGTGTAAACAATATTTAAGATGTATCCATTTATTTGGCAGTCATTGTTAAAGGTCTTTTTTTCTCAGCTCAGATACTAAAGTTTAGTTGTACTAAGCCAAATAACCAAATTTTTAAAAAAAGACAAAACCCCAAAAGCAACAAAATGAAGTAGACCCATATCTTTCTCCAAACCTCTAATCTGTTTTATTTCTTTTTGTAAACCATTTATTTTGAAGTTATTCTAACTGGAAATTTTGGAGCAGCTGAAAGTTTACGTGCCAAAATTCTGGTAGAAAATCAGTATTCTATCCCTTCCTGGTAGACACAAGTAACTTTTTAAGCTGCTAGATCCTTTCATAGCACTTGAAAAAGAAGACTTACAAGTAGAAGTTATCATAGTCATTTTACTGAGACCAATCATATACAAATGGTATCCAAAATATGGTATCCAAAACCATGGCTTGAGAAGAAGACTTCCTGAAGCTGCTGAAGCCAGAAGGTGAGAGTGGGAAGGGACACAAAGAAGATGTAAACCAGAATCAACAGAGAGAACAAAGTGTGGGTAATCAAAGAGTGTTAAGCAGAGACTGTTCAACCTCTGAAGTGGTGCAACACTGAATCAAATGAAATTAACAGCCTTCATGGCAGACCTGATCTGAAGGTTACTGTGACTTCTGTGGAAAGATCTTTAATAACGAGCACCATTTACCCACAGATCCTGTTGGCTGTCCCTACTAGTAATCACTACAAAAAAACTAACTGTGCATTGTAAGATGGAAAAGCAGGATGAGAAAGATCCTAAACAGATGGGACACTTGGATTTCAGTCCAGAGAAAACCTAAGTCATTATTTCTTAGAAAATGAAACTGTGCCACCTAACTAGATAGCCTAACTCAAAGCATGCTAAAAACCTGGGAAGCAGAATATCTTGGATGCAAGGATTGCATCTGATAAGAGCTCTGCTTGCTGAAGTTTTCTTCTGCATTCTAAGCAAAAGACTGTCACACGTCCTCCATTCACAGTTTTGTGAAATTTGTTTTCATTGTCTTTGCATTGAAAAAAAAAAAATGACCAAATAAAATGTTTTCATTTTGTATGACATGGAACAATTCATGTCAATCTAAATAAAAATTGCCTTTTAGTGTTTGGGAAAAAAAATTTTAATTACTTAAAATTATTGTTATTTTCCCTCTTCAGACATTAAGCTGAAAAAAAGCTGTTCACAAATCCCTGTTTTGGATTCTGAGTCAGACTGCATTCATTAGTCCCTGCCTAATGTCTTTGTCTGGAAGTAGAATCCACTTAAATTACTGAACAGTTTCATCTATTAATAATAGACTGTTACCTATTTTTTTTTTATGTGGTGGTTTGTTGTTTTTTTTTTTGTAGTGAAAATATGTGAAAACACAATACTGGTACAAGACAACAGATGCCATAACCACAAGTACTGTACTGAAGTGTACAGAAATGCAAGTCAAATATATGGAAATTTAGCATACTCTTGAGGAATGCCTAGGGTGATTGCAGCTGAGGGCACGGACAAAGATATTACTGGCATTACTTTTCACCACTGATGCCTTTTCTACATCTTATGCATTTGAAAATACACCTATCATTGTTACTCGGGGGAAATAAGAGTTCAGACTTTAGAAAATTATTTTGCAATAAAGACAAGATACTGAATACGTGTTAGGAGATAGAGAATCAATCTAAAAAACTGTAAAGGCAGCATCAACACTGTAATTCACAAACTCTTAAGCAATTTTTTTTACAAACTGCGTAGCATCTGTATCATTAACAAATAGGGAAAAAAAGAAATAAACTCAAAATTTTTAGTCTGCCACTGAATACATTTCAATTTTGAGTATTTCCAAAATTCATACTCTCTGTCCTCTTAGCACTGACATTCTCAGAGTCTAAATTTAGCTATGAGAAGAACACACTTTAAAGTCCATTTCTAAGTCCCCTTTTTCTTCCCTTCCTTCTCTGAGAGTGCACCAAGCAGGACAAGCACTGTGGTATGAAGAGGAGAAAACTAGCATGCAAACATTGGGAAATACTAGAGTTCAATGTTCATGGTATCACTGCACTGAGGCAAGCTCAGCAAAGTACTGGGACACTAGGGGAGGTTCCAAGGGACGTGAGGCATGCATTTAAAAGGGGACACGGTACAAGCATTCAAGTGCTGTGGCAACAAGTGAACAAAATAATAAAAAAATACTGCCAAGGCACTTGTTTCTGTTTAATTTTCTTCTTTACATGATAAGTACACACTTTGAACTTCCACTTGACTGAAGAAAATAAAGACGAATAACAATGCTTACACAAGGCTTGACTTTACTACCACAGAGTATTTTTTTTACATTACAGTTATGTTGCTACAATCACAAGAAAGGGACGAGATTAAGCATTTAAAGGAGCAGAACTGAAGCATCACCTTCACTGCAGTATCGTTCTCATCTCTATAATAGCAATGATAGAAAGACTTCTTATTTTTGCAGAATATAAAGGAGATAGGTTACTTAATTCCACCATAACTCTCCCCACTGACAGTCCTCTGCTTCAGCCATAGCCATAGAGAAGACAGAAAGAATTTTCTTGTTAAAGGACACCAGGACTGAGAGAACCTTCAACTCCATTGTTCACACAGACAACTCTTGCCAAAGTCTTTCAGTCTCCAGTTTTCACCTTTGAACATGGAAGTACCCTGCAGTTTGCAATGGAAAATAGCAGATGTGCAACTATACTACCTCCTTAATAGTAAACCAATAGTCATTACCATTATTGTTTTATCAACCATCTGGTCACCCCGAGTGCTTCACAAACACTTCTTGCTGAGAAGAATCAAGCAACACCAAGGGCTGTGTTTGATATGAGGCATCTAGATTGGAAACATTTTGGAAATTTGGTCCACTTGCTATATTGCTATTAGGTGTCATTCTCATTTCTACAGTCAGATTAGTTCCCTTCAAATACAGGATTTCCTGTATCCTTCAACTTTTCTATATTTCAGTGTCAAGATAGAGCATTCTCAGCAACTGAAAATAACATATGAAAAGCATCTCACACATGACAATCAGAAACTCTTTCTCTTACTCGCTACAAGGAAATATATACTGAATCCTGAGGTTTCATCTCTCCATTTTCACTGTATAACCCAAACTCTAACCAACCACATAAACATCCTTTGAGGCAGCATCTTCTGACCACAGATTCTGCCCAAAAATAGGGAATGATTTCTTTTCCTTGAAAGTTTACATACCATCTGCACCACCAGAAATAATTATAATTTTTTAAAACCAACTTTGACAGAACAACTCTGTATGATGACACACAAGGGAGATGACTGGGTATTTCAATTAAGATTTTAAAGGATGGGAATTAAATTCACCACCTTACTCTCCATTTCTAAAGTTTCAGAAAGCCTTATTTTAGAGAAAATCAATGTTTCCCAGAATATTGGTGGGGGATGAGGCAGGAGGGGTGAGGGTCTTTTTGCCTTCTTATTGAAAGAAAGTTCTTTCCTATCAGATTAATTAAGCTTTTCTTCCACTGTCTTCATTGCATGTGACTTTCAATATCTGCTTGCACAAAGTGCTACTTGATACTGAAGAAAAAACAGAACAATTTTTTTAAAACTTAAATATTTTTTTTCTTCTAGCCTAAACAAAACACTCTAAATCCATGTATGTTTGAAGAACGCTGTTTCCAAGTATAACCTCCAATTGTACTTCCTACAAAACTATGTGTCCTTTTTCTATGAAAAGATATACATTGTCCTAACATGTTAGAGTGATCATCTGTTGCACCTGAAGTTTTCAGAGAGTCCAGCTTTGAAACAACTGCAAGCATGAGGGAAGATTCCAATGTATCAAAATAGAAATAACCTACCTGTGCTAATTCAAAGAATCATTTGCTAAGAGAAATCTTTCAGCATCTCACAGAAAATAAAATTACAACATTGAAGGGTAATGTTCAGAGCCTTACATTCATCCAGTCATGAAGGTAAAGAGGCTGTGAAACAAATTTCAGTCTAGCAGAAGAAGAAATATTTCAATAAAATGGTGCAAACAGGATGTAAACATCAGAGGTTTCTGTGTAAGCAAAATGAAGTAAAAATCGCTATGGTAACCCACTAACTTTTAGTTCTCAAACTAATGACCATCTGAGGAAATAAAGAAACAACGAAATGACATTCTTATACAGTGTTTAAGTAAAGATGAAAACAAAATAAGCATTCTTACTTACCTGAAAATACCAGACTCACTCCACCAGATATTAATCCTTACATAAATGGGTCTTTCTTACTCAGTATAAAAAAAATTAAAATAGTATTAAAGCAAGAAACATCAGTTCAGTAAAAGGTAATGAATAACTCATTAAGTAAGCTAATCTTTTCCCCTTATTTTTCTGACATGGGGAGACAGAGGAGCATTCATTTTAATTTTGAAATACTCTTTTGGGAAGCTTTAGTTTTTATACTTCTTTGGAAACTGAAGCATTTCTCTTATGAAGATAAGCTGAAGGAGCTGGGCGTGTTCAGCCTTGAGAAGAGATGGCACAAAGGGGTCCTCATCGATGTTATGAAAGGGGAGGTGGCATGAGGATGAACCAGGCTCTTCTCAGTGGTGCTGAGCATCAGGACTAGAGGCAACAGGCAGAAATGGACGCACAGGAGATTCTACCCTTGAGGCAGAATTTCTTTACTGTGCAGTGACTGTGCAGTGGAACAAATTGCCCAGAGAGGCTGCGGAGTCTACCTAACTGAAGATACTCAAAAACTCTCTGGACACAGTCCTGTGCCATGTGCTCTAAGGTGACCCTGCTTATACAAAGAGTTTGGACCAGATGACCCACTGTGGTCCCTTCCATTTTCACCCATTCCATGATGCTGTGAAACAGCTTTGCTAAAAGTCTACCTTAGCAGTATGATATAGAGACACACTGTTTTTCTAGCTATGACTTACAGCTTAGTATGGAAATCAGAATGCTAGGAATCTCTCTGCATTCGAGTCTTCATTTTTAGAGAAATTTCTTTGAGAGTTTCTTACTTTTGTTCATTTGGAAGTTGTCATTATGCAATTTTCCATTAACTCATTCAATAAAATTATTTTTTGCAAATAATCCCTGGCCTATAGATTGCTTGTTCCCATTTGACTTAAACTTGTGCTAGTTACACAGATCTGAAGAGAAATCACAAGGAGTTTTTGTTTATTTGTTGTTGTTTTGTTGGCTTTGTTGTTCTAGCTGTTTTTGGTTCTAATTCTGTGACTGGCCAAGACAATATTACTGGTGAAAATGGGAATAGTATTAAAAGACAAGAAATATTTGTCTTAGAACGAACATTTCTGGAAATATGCAAATTGACTTAAATGTTCATTGAAAGTATAATGAGGAGAATATTTTCAGATTTTTCTAAGATGACAACTTAGACTTTAACTTCAGTCAGTATTGTAGATGTACATTTGACATTGGCACTGGCTTGCCAACCATGCTCCTTGGGCACTTCATCAGGTTTTCTGGGTGTACAACAGTGTGCCTAAGCAACTCACAGGCTTGAAGCAAAGGTACTTTATTTACATCCCATAACCTTGTCAGTCTTACAAGATTACTGCAATGTCTGATTCACAGAACAAAACTGCTCTCCTGGAACAAACATAAATTATATGCAGATGTAGTTCCACTGAAAGACCAGGAGCCAAATACCACCAGCAACACAACTGCAAGTAAATATGATATTAGTAGAAATGTTATTTTTCATGTTATGTGTTTGACAAAATACAAAAATGAATTAACCTGGGTTAATTCTCTATAAATGCTACTTCATAATGCAGCCTTTAGCTACTCAGACAGCTGAAACTAGTGGTTTACTTATGAAAAGAGTATTGTTAGAAATCTAAGATAATTAGTTCACGTGGAATGATATTCTTCCAATCACTGTAAAGGTTAATACTTAGGCTTTTCATTTCAAGCTGCTCTCCATTAAAGCCACATCTCAGATTAATAATTACCTACGGGACATAAGATTAACTCAGGGTTTATCCCATGCCTTTCATGAGTACGCCTGTATCTAACAACTCCCCTTTGCCAAGTGGAATGGAACAGATACATTCCTCCCTCCAAAGTCATCTTTGTCTTTAAGGAAACCAGATATCAGATGTAAGTAATTTACTAAGTTAAGGATAGTGTACATCAGGCCCAGTTAAAAATTGCACACTTAAGATCAGAATTAAGTTCCACTCAATTCAGCAGGCTTTAAGCCAATGTTTCAGTCATGGATATATACCAGCCTGCTGAATAAAGCTGTTTGTTGTTTAGCTCAGTCAGTGAAGAGCACAGAGACTCACTGGTTTAACCAAGACAGCAGACTATTGGAATCAATATCCGCCTTTGAGGGAACCGGATAACCAAATTCATTACTGGAAAAATTACTTTTGCATTATATTTTCAGTGCAGACATGTTCTCCCAAAGTAACAGTATAAAGTTTCTTTGCAAGTGATAAATTTCTAACTCATTTTCTGTTCACCCCTCAAAAAGCACCCAGTTGGAACCAGTTAAAAATGCAGCACATGTATATGCACTGCTTCTTTTAATATCGCTTTATCTGCTCCTGCTAGATTTTCCAAGAACAACTACCCATGCAAATGATACAAGCACTACTGATAAAAGCACAACTACAAATACAAAATACTTGCAATTTTTCCTAGAACTGAAAATTATTTCCCATCTGATAATGCTTGATAATCTGAGACTCTTTTAGATTCAAGGTTTTATCTTTTTCAAGTATATCAACAGGATATTTTTCACTGAAAGCTGATCTTTTAAATTTTTGCAACTGGCACTGGAAATTTTCTGAGAACAGAAACAAACTATGCATACCTATATCGAGGACTCAAAAATAACTGTATTGACAATTTAGCATGTGAGCATTGCTTTGCTTTTAGGGGAACAGAAGAAAGTAATTTTGTACTTATTTATATGAAAACAAATTATTAAAAAGTGGAACATAAAAAATAACAGAGAGATAAATATTGAGGCTAAAATTTCATTTGCAGAGCAAGTGTTGGAAAAAAATTGTGAAAAAAATGCAGTTGGAATGTGGTACACATGGCTTTCCCTCTCATCATTTTAAGTGACTGAAAATGCTGCATTTTCAGCTACAGCTGTTACACTTGCCTTGCTCTTTCAACCACAGATTCTCATTCTCAAGTCCACCACATCTTTTCCACACCCTCAATTAGAACAAATGACTGGGCCATGATTCATGTGCCTGGACTTAGAGTAAAACAGTAAAGATCTCTGAAAGAAGAAGGAATAGGCATAAACAGAGACAGAGAGTCAGCTCTTAAGGCATTAAATCAAATTCTGGCTAAAATCATTACCATTTGACATCCTGGCTTATACACAGGGACTGAAAACGCATCTAAAAGAAAAGTGTTTTATGACTTCACTGAGTCTGTGACTTTTCCAAGTATTCTCACCTTTGTTCACAAGTGACATGGGAACATACTTCAAGCACATAAAGTTGTCTGAAAGTACTAAGTGCCTCCCCGATAAACACTTTTACTTCTCGGTTTACTTAGTAGAATATTCTTACTAGAGTGAACCTTGTGTGAATTTATATAGGACCATGTAAGATGAGCTTTTAAAATTTGCAAATAGATTCTCTCCACATTTTTCAATTGTACCAAAACATTCTGTCTACCCAAGGCAGAATTGCTAATTAACCAACCGGGGCTTTTTTCTGCCGTGTTACATATGGAACAGCATCTGATCTTACCTCTCCATTTTCCAGAGGGTGGATTTTGGAATAATAAGAAGTGCATATGACTTCATCATCTTTTATGTAGGACGGGGTCCCAGGCCGGGGATGAATGTTGTAGCGTGTCAGGCACTCGCTGTCTGTGATGGCATAGTACTGCCAGGGCTGATAGTCCACACCATCCAGCGAACGCTCCAAAATCCAGTTCCCAGGACGAGGGGAGTTAGCTGCTTTCACAATAACATACGCGATCTGGAAAACCTGGAAAATACAATTCTTGACTTGTTCAAATACAACTAAATACACAATTTAAAATTCATTCAAATTTCTTCATAGCTACTAAAATACATACAGTAAATATGCTAATGCTTGACTGGTTTTTTTTTTTCCCCTAGAAATGCAATATGGCCTTGGACTACACGGAAACTCTAAAACTACAGAAACAAATTCTCCCTTGAAATTTCTGAAAAACATATTAGTTGTATTAGGCCAATAGAGACTTTGAAAATAGAATTACAAAGCACTCCAAGTTTCACATAGCTTAGTAGGTAATTGCTACACTGCCATTTCAGCCAAATGTTTGCAAAGTTTGTTTTCAAGTGTTTTCAATTTGTAGGAGTGGCATTATTTCTTTATGTGTATTTATAGACATACACTTTCCACAATATTTAAGAGTTGCCAAACTATTACAATTCTATCTCTGTTAAAGAAAAACATCGTTTTAAGCTATTGAAAGGTAATCACATCATGCTGAAATCATTCTATAAAACATTCTTGTTTCAATCACACAACCCAGCACTGTGACCATGAATAAGCTTTACAGGGCAGAGACACATCAAATATTACTACAAACAGAATGCAAGCAGATAATCAATGCTCATTATAGTCCATTTTACCTGCCTATTCAATTGATTTATCAAGGTTTATTTCTGTGTACACGCTTGCTGGAATGCAAAGCACAAATACATTTGCAATTGCAGAATGACACACATTAGTGACGCGGGTCTGGTATGGTTTGGTTTTTAACCCACTAACAGCCATATGCTACAGAGGTAGAACTGAAGCCAAGGAAAAGAAGCAGCTATTTATATTAGAAAAGTAGAAAGCATATCAAGTTAATGTTTTTAAGATGCAGTGTTTTGAGTCTGCACATGATGATGCCAGAGGGTATCATGGCAGTGTTGATTTAATACTTAAAGCTTTTTGTACTGCATAGTCACTGTAAAGAAGCTGGAAGATTCAGACTCAGTCCACACAAAATCTCTCGTGAATGCTTAGACAATCTGTAAAGCTACTGAAAGAATATCCAACAGTAAACAATGAAAGAAATAGTAAGAAGATTTGAATTGGTTTTTATTACCCACCAGTATTACTGTAAAATAGAAAATGTGTTAAGTGGCAGAGTACAGCAAGCATTCCCAAACACTTTATGATGGAGACAAAGAAAATGTTTATCTCCAGTTATCACTCCTGCCTTCTGTGCAGATGCTGAGAATCTGGTAAGATTCACAATCTCTTCAGTCAGGAAAATAAATCACTAGCAGCCAAAGTTTTTCAGTGGAATAAGAAGTGGGTGAGGCTGTATTCATTTCAATCTGAAGAACATGCCTTTAACTGTACCTTCTTGGAGGATTTTCTCAATACTTTTCTTCAATAGCATTAAATAAACACTCCAGAAAATGAAAAAAACTGTGTTTCATTCCATTGTTCCAACAGGAATCATACACTCACTTGTCCCCTTTCAGAAATCCCCTTTCCTCTCTCAAACTCATTTACAGCTATATTCCACTGTGGCCACAAACAGTTATACTTTTAACTATCCTGGACCAGTGTCACTAACGCTCTTTACAACAAACAGAGACAAGCAAAACATTAACAAATCTCTCCAAGCTCTTCGCCCCCTAGTTAAGCTCTTAGAAATGTAAGAAATACAGAATAGAGATTTCATTCCAGAGTACTTTTAAATATTTTTTTAAAATTTACATAAGCAATTTACATCAAGTTCTCAGAATAAGACTGTTCCTTATATGTTGAATGGATAACAACTGAAGTTAAACACATTGCTAGGGCTTTTATCATGGAAGATCTGTGGTTTAGGACGTATCTCACAATAAATACATAACCACAGGTGTGTGTATATATAGTTCCCTTTTTGGAAGTCCTAAAATTTGCAAAACTTCATTAAAGATTCATTGTTAAATACAGCCAAACAAACTTTTAGCTCAGCAAACATCTTGGATGCATTGGCTCCGTGGGGCAAGAGGTGTAATCAACAGGAAGCCTTTTTCTGTTTGCTTGCTTTGCAATATTAGGCTATGTGGGAGAGTGAAACTTTCTATGGTGACTTTTCAAATTGAAGCCCTCTTCCAGTAACATTTCCTGCATATTTTGCTGAGGATGTGTTTGAAGTCTTGTTTCTTGCCTTCAGATAGTGCACTGCTTGACTGCAATTTAATATATACCTTGGGCTTTCGTTATTTTTAGTATGCTCTGTAAATGAAACCGAAAAAAAAAAAAAACCAAAAAACAAGCAGTGGAGAGTCCACAGCATATTGCACATCACAGTGGAATGGATGTAATTTCTCTTAATCTAAACCTGACATGAAAAAAAAAACTTCTGAATGTAAATAAAAGAATACACATGAAGAGCTGGTGGTTTTAACTACTATTCAGCTACAGTTTTCAACCTAATTCAGACTACTACTGTCCCAGCCTCTAAGAGTTCCTTCTGTAACAGCACTGAGCTATCTGCAACCCACTAACTTCCTGGACAGCGAAACAGAGCTGGAACTAACAGTATTTTTAAATATTGGTAGACTGTTAATGCTAACTGCAGATAAAGGAAGATGCATCAAAAACACGGCCTGGTCGATATTATTTCTGATCTTTCTAAGGCTAGGCTGAAGACAGTACAGGATGTTAATCCATGCTTCTTAAAAACACCTTCCCTTTGGGGACAGCTAGAGTTTCAGCATGACACGAGAAGATGGTTGCCCCAGCTCAGTCAGGCACTACCAGGCACTTCCAGCTCACCACAATGATATGACACAGGGAGAAACCACGGTGCATGCCATGTTTTACTGTGCATTCTCAGCAAGTTGGCAATGACAACAGACTCAAATTATTAGCAGTTGTATGATTATTCTCAAAGCAAATCAATGTAATGGAAGCAATGCCGACCTTCCAATCAGCTGGAAAACCGTCCTTCTTCAGATAAAAGTGTAACTCTTCTTTTACTGTGGAGTTGTTTCGCAAATACAAAATCAGCAAGCATTTAGTGCCATGAGAAAACTAATAAAGTCTAATGTGTCACTGAATTTTGTTGCATTTGTTTCCACAATCAAAAAAAGTGACATGGTTCATTATTCTGAAGCCAACCTTCCTAGTACCTCACAACACTGAGCTTCTACTCCCACGGGATATGGTGGCATGGGGCATGCTCCCAATGGAGCATGCTTGGCTCACTTTTTCAGACAGCATCAATAAACTGACACATGTCAATTGACAGAGTAACTGCACGATCTTAGAGCACATCTGGATTTGTGTAAGTCCAGTAGAATGCAACCTAGAGACCCAAGCTTGCTTATACAAATGGGAAAATGGAGCAACACCGAGCTGCCTGGTAGCATGCAAAAGATCATTAACACAGCTGCCAAAGCACAGCTGGTGCTTTTTTCTACTTGTTCTGCTCATGTGACCATAGCAGTATAATTATGGGAGTGGGAGGGAAATAGTCTAAATACTCCTTTAAACCTTTCCCAAATTATAGGTAACATAGTCCTCAAGATGAGAAACAAAATGAGTTTTGGGTCTCATTTTCACTGGTAATTGTCTCAGCAGTGAGAACTACGAAGCACATATTGTACGAACACTTCCATAAGTTACAGCACTGTACCTTCTTGTGAACGCCTCAGAAGACATAGAAAAGTGCATCCTACTATACAGGATAATTTGCTACACTAATATTATTCAGATAAAGCTGAAGTGAATCATTAATCTACATAGGGTTAACTACTGAAGCAGGAAATCTCATTGTGTCCGACTCCCACCTGCGCTTCTATTTAAAAAAGAAATCCTTCAGTTAGAAAGCACTCATGTAAATCAGAATATCAGCAGAGAAAAAAAAATGTTACCACACAATTCTACAGAAGTATTTCCACTTCATTTTCTCAACATAAAAATTTATTAGCTCTAATGGAGGCTTCCATCAACAATCTGGTATAAACTCTGTATCTATTTGTTTACTGTAGTTATATTATGTTGCTGATTATTATTGCAGTTCAGTGTCAGGACTTAGGCAAGGACTAGTTTCCTTACAGGCTGGTATAAATACTGTCACACCATATGACCTTTACCATGACACAGATTTATTTAAGCAGTTATTTCAAAGTACTGATAGGGATAGAAAAAGCACTGCAGACACCCCTTGTCCCAACGTGAAATCCATCCAGAGTCAAGACTACCTCAGAACACCCTGAGGTTAAAGGGGGTTATTAGCTACAGGGAGGGTTGCCCTCATTAAGAGAAGCAGGGGAAAGTCTATGCAAAACTCATTATGGGATGTGTTAAGGGGGTTGTATGAATGCATGAGACTTACAATGGAACCATTTAGGGAAAGGAACAGAGGTAGAGAAAGGGGGGGGATCAAGGTGCACCAAGAAGGAACAAGTGTAAGATAGAGGGAAAAGGAGATGAAAGGAACCAGTTGACTGCAACTAGCTGGCTGATCAGCATGTTAATCCTGACCTCAATTGCTGAAGTCTATCCTATTTTCTCACTAAATCCTGTTTCTAAACATCCTCTTTAGATGTACTATCTCTTTTTAGTGGGTATGTGTGAATAAGAGTCAACTTCAAGCTCAGCAAGTAGAAGAGATCTAAATGCCAGTAACTGGAGTGGGGCTGTAAGTCTCCAAGGCTAGCTACTGAAGCACTGCATGCCTTGGACGCATCTGTAGATGTATATGCCCCTAGTAGACATTAATCCTGATCAGCTGGAGAGGAAGAAGAGGGTGAAGCAGGTTGTGGTGTGTTTGTGTTCATGTGGGTGCTGACAGGGCACTGTGGTCCATTTATGTTGCTCTGTGCAGCCATGTGCGTGTTTCACTCTCTCAGCAGTATGAGCTCCACCTTGCTACAGTCTAAATGTGGAAACAAACATAGGAGCCTGAACTTCTAATAGCACAGGTGACCAAGAATCAGAAATCACAGATTCTCAATGCAAAACTGTTCCTCAATCATTAACTTCTATCTTGATACTCACATATGAAAACAATTGTTATATATGCAGCACATCATGCATTTAAATACCACATTGTCACTGTTTTTCATTTTGGATTAGCCTCTCCTAAAGGTTTAACACATGAAACAGACCAAATTCAACTACTCATGAATTGAAACAGAGATTGTGTGAGTTTTGAGAAACAGTTCCTTGTGTTCTCAGAGGCCAATTTATGAGGTAATACTTCAATTCACAGATACTGTTATGGATTATTGTTTGCATCTATTATGTAGGAAAGAGAGTGGACAGTTTCGATGCAAGAACTTTTATACAATTGGCTATTTAAGAACAACTAATCTTCTCATTTTACTCTTACATCCAACTCAGACAGAGAAAAAGCCCTATTTAGAAATTGAATGGCTTTCCAGATTCCTCAAATGGCCATCTAACATGTATTTTTTCTACCACCGTCCTGAGAGACAGTGGCCATGGTTTCAAACATTCTGTTCACAGTTAGAAGCTCCGTAATTGAAAATGTTGGCATGGGTGGAAAAAAAAAAAATACACTTAGCAGGATTCCACTAATATCAGCTTAGAGAGCTGAACGTCTCTCACCATGCAGCAGTTTGCCTTTAATGACAATGTTGCTCCTGTTCCTCTCAGCTGCTTCCAACTGAAATTCTGCTACCAGATGGGGAATTTGGGCTGAAAGAAAAATACACTTGATTCCAATATAGATTTTTTTCCTGTGTTGAAAGCAATTTTTGCAGGGCATCATCGGTCCAGAAAAATTGTAACTACAAAAAGTTGAAGCTACAAATGTCATGCAAATTAAGATGTCCACAGCACTTCACGGGAAAAACTGAGAAAGATTTTATCATAGCCAATCTTGAAAAGCTCTAAGGTGGGTGTCTCCAAACCAGTTACAAATTAATCTTTTCTAGTTAGGCAAAAATTCACTTTTGTACAATGCTCAGTCCCATTTAGTTAATGCCTGCAGAACATGTGTTTTAAAAACACTATAAAAATACCTGAACTTAGAATAAGCTCAGCTTTCTCCCTTCCATGTAGGTAACTACTGGAGAGGCACAAGTTATTTTAAGGACACTTTCTTCTCTGCGACAAAAAACACATTGTACTAATACTTCTCAACTTTTGTTTATGTTATAAGATGTCATTAAAAAAATAAATCAAACTCTATTAAAAGAGTGCACTTTATACAATGTCAAACTGTAAAGTACTCAAGCTGTCCAGCTATTGAATATCTGAGACACATTAAGCCAAATGGAAAGAGTCAGAACCTATAAAGTTTCTGTCAATGTCAAGTTTTTGCTTTGTAATTTTCTCAGTTGGTTTTCTCCATTAGTAACTGTTCAGCTGTTTGTGAAGGCCTCCAAAAGAATAACTGCTTTCTCTTGACTATTTTGCTGCTCATCATTGGCCTGGTGTATACCAGAATCGAGGGCTGAAGTTAATAATCTCTTTTCACAATACTTTCAAATAATAGCAGAAAGCAATTTCTCTTTATTTTCTAAAGTTTATCACTTCTTTCAATGGAGAAAGACTATTTCGAGAAAAGAAAATTGATGAAAATGGCAATATCCAAACTCTTCTTCTTAAAACCTGGACAAGAGGGGAGGACAGAAATGATTGTTCCTCTTATTTTGGTGCTTAAAGCATTCTTATTTCCCTCAGGGATGTTTCCATGCAGTGTCCTCTCAGGAGCTCTCACTTACTCATACCAAATCTGTACACTTTAATGTGCCTATCACAACAGAAGCACTATTTCACAACCATCATTAGCTGCAAAACTTATTTTTTCAAGTGAGCTTCTTATTCATCATAAACTATTTAAAGACAACATATTTCTTCAATATCAATAAAAAATATGCTCAAATCCTATGAACCCCTTACTTATCACATCATCATTCTCCCAGGCTCCACAATTTTCTTTAGAACCAAAAGAGCTAACAACACAAAATCAGAGCACAACCTCATATCCATGTCAGAATGTACATGTCACTGGATTCAAAGGAGAACAGCTCTCTTCCTTAAAGCCAAAATTAGCAAAGTGGAATGTATATGTATTACAGTCGTCCAGGGAAAATATAAGGCAAGTAACGTCAAAAAGAAAATGTATAAATTCTCAACACTGTTCGAAATCTTTGTTACTGTGTATTATCAACTGAAGCTGAAAGGATTTGCTCACTTAGAAATCTCTGTGACTAAGCAAAAAGCAATAAATTTATGGCCTGATTTAGTGGTGAGCACAAAAAATGGGCAAAATAATACTGTGAATATTTGTTGTTAATACAACTCTTCAACCCAGCTTATAGCACTTTGTTTGGTGGGTATTACAATTCATCTTTCAATACAATAATGGATTCTTAGCATTTCAAAATGCATTTGAGACAATTCCCTCCATGTACGACTGAATGATTCATGAAAAAGCTTCTCCTTTTTAGTGCTGTGGGAAAATCAGCTTGACCATCTTCACTAACATTTGTTAGAACACCTGGAAGCTTCATGCAGCAGCCTCTTCAGGAATCATGGCTGGCACAGAGGTGCAGTTTCAGCCCTTAACTGGGGAAAAAGATAATTTTATTTTCCTTAGGCTTTTGTCTGAGTGACATCAATGGGGAAAACTTTATTCTGAGACAAGAAGGGAGTCCTGGGTAACATCTGTTACTTATTAGTGTGCATATAGTCTCTCCTTCCCACAAATGGAAATCAAGGTGGAAAGATACATAATCTAAAGTAAACTTGCTAATCATGTATAAAACAGGTAGTTCTTAAAAATGTTTACTGTAATGTCAAAATATTTACTACCATTCTGTTTGTTTTCATGATAACAAATATTTTTTTCTAGGTACGTTTGCTATAAATCCTTTCTAGTATATTTATGTGCATTTTTTTTCTCATTTTTTGAGTTTTTCAAATGCTTTCATTATAAGCTAACTTCAAGTCCAATAGTTTTATTTTTAAAAGATTTAAAATTACATATTAATTAATAATGTAAAATAATTAAAAAGTAATAATAATTTAAAGTAGTATCAGAAAAGCAAATTACAGCTTTTTTAATCCTATAGATATCTATTTAGTTCATTACCAGCAAACTGTAAAACTAAAGAACTTAAGGGAATCACTAAAATGTTAAGATTCAAGACTATGAAGGTAATGGAAAAAAGAAATAAAAAAATAATGAGTATTGCAACTAACATACCTGTCTAAAAGTTGGCTGTGGACTTTATTAAAACAGAACACCTAATATACTTTTTCTTTTTTTGATTGATTCAACAGTCATTTTCATGGTTTTAGTTGCATCTCTTTTGGGCTGTCACTTCAACAGTTCCTTTGCCACTTAGGTGTAACTGAGCCAGAAAATTGGACTTAGTTCTGAGAGAATTTGTTTTCTGAATTCTCAAATGTTTACGTAACTTCAAAATGGAATGATTCATGAGCAAGGAATAGTAAAAACAAATATTGAGGATGACAGCTCTATGTTGCAGGCTTGGACTGTAGCTCACAGATCAGGTTTGAGGTTTTACAATGCTGAAGCCAACAGGGAGTGTTGGCTGTGCCCTTCCCCAAGCTGGCAATGAAACCTCACACAGGCAAGCCAAATCAGAAAATTGATCCAGCAGAAACCACACCCCAGAAAACAAAACAAGACATAGTTTTCAGTACCAAGGCACAGCTGGTTTCCTGCATGGCAACACATATGCTAGTGCCAGAACAAGAAGTACAGAAACATCTCCCTTTCGCCAGCCAGGGGAGGAGCGGAAGTCAGGGAATTGCAGCATGATAGTCTCAACAGACTTTTGGTTTTTTCACTTATTTCTCTTTAGACAAACATTTTTGAAGATGAACAAAACTGACTGTCATCTGTTGGACAGAAGTCCACGTTTGGACTAAACTTCATTTCTGTTAAACTACTTTCTGGTTTGGGAATGAAGAGAAGCTTCAAGTCTTACCTTTACAAAAGCAGTTTCGAAAGCATTTTAAGCCCACAGTTATCAGTAAAAGAGAGAAGGAAAATATTAATTGAACACCTAAACAAAATGTTGGCACATATATAGAAATTTAACATAAAAAGGCCAAACGACACTTCATTTTACTAAACTGGTTCTCATATCCCAACACCAAACAGTATAGTTAATTTCCTCTTCATTCTTTTTATCTGTTCTGGTATTTGGTATCAGAAGTTATTCAACAGAAAGTTAGCTGTATTTTTTTTCCCCAATGGAAAGTATATTTGATATTCCAGAGAAGAAAAAATATAACATTAAATCAAATATTGCCCAGTGGTATGCACATTCCTATATGACTATGCAGCTAATGTGTAAAGGCTATTTTAATATAGCTTTGCTGCTCAACACATTTTGATTCCTTAGCTACTGTCCAGTCAAATGTTGTAAGTTAAAATAAAAAAATACAGTTTTGTATTAAAAGAAGCAATGCTGTCAAATAGTATCTGATTTACCTCTTATTTCACTATGGCTGTAAGATTACCTTCAGTCAATCCCTAAAGGATTAGTTGAACTGGATCTTATTGTGGCATTCAACTGTATAAACACAGAAACAATGGGTTCCACTAGTAACTTGAAATCAGACAACAAGGAGATTGTTCCAGAATCCAAAAATCATGCAACAACTTTGAAATAGCCGAGACTCAAAGGCCTGGTTATTTCTTCTTTAAGAAAAAAAAAAAAAATAGGCAGGGATGTAGATTTAGTTAATTCACAGGTCTCTGCTACAGGTTTGCTGTATGGTGTTCTGATACTGCCTTTGGAAGGGATGGTGACTGCACAGAGTCAGAACACGATTTCTTAGACTCCTTCCTCCCTTCCTACAGAAGAAGGATAGGGGACAGGATGAAAAGATAAGGTGAAAGAGCTGGATGCTATCAGAGCTTAGAGAACTTAAAACTGATGAAGTGCAAGTGTTTTAGAGAGAAACAGCTACATAGCTTAATCATTTATTCTTGCTTTTGCAGCTTACAAGGCTCTATAGAGCGTCCATTACTTTATTTTTCTTCAGATATGTATGCCTGGAAAGCATCACCTGGACACTGAACTGATCCTCCACAGTCTCAAACAATTAAGACATAGTAATTAAATCCAGAAATTTCTCCCAGGTATTAACTCTGCATCCACCTGCATTCCACACATCTAGAATTCACATAAAATATTCCAGCATAATTAAAAAAAACATAAAGTGCATAGCAAGAAAGTCTCAATCTGCATAAATATGCTCCTGGCACAAGTATCTGAGCATTATCAAGGATATTGCCAATGTCCTTGCTCCCTAGAGTAGTTGGGAATTTGTTAATGAGAGTGTCCTGATGTGTATAGAAATCAGAAACAGATGGGCTGACCACTTCACCTCAAAATGCCAACTGGTTTTCCTGTGAATTTGCCAATATTCTTTACAGATACTCTACTAATCTTCCACATCACTTGAAATTAAGACCAGTTGAGGATTTGGGAATAGCACGACTACAGGGAACATGTTCTCCCTGGACGTCTAAGCATTTCTGTTTTGCCAGCTCCCTGCTCTGAAATCCTTGAAGAGAAGGCCTATTTTCAGTCCTGCTAAATGCTGCACTCATGGGACCTGAAGTCCCTCTGTTGCACTTGAAACTGCTCGACACTCTTAAGGCAGAGCAGACAGATCCTCCCCAGCCAGCAAGACTAAGAGTTGCAGAACAGCAGACAGCTTCTCTTGGTACCTAGCCCATCTGTGAACCACCCCCTTCCAAACCTGGATTTACCAAGGCAGCTCAACTTGTCACTCTAACCTGTCACTTCATTTAAATTCATGTAAGAAACTCCCAAATAAATCTGTATTTTTGATCTCCTATGCACTTGCTGGATGAAAAGCACTGTAAAAATAATCTCACATTTACAGGTATGAATGGAATTCCATAATTTTCTTGTGATATAGATGAGACTTGTTACAATGGCTAAAAAAGTGGGAAAAAGTGAAGGGTTAAGAGGAAATTATCAAAGATGCTCAGAACCAAATAGTTCCAGTTTTCAGCTCATATTTTAATAATATATGGAGTAAAACAAGCATACTTCAATGAATTAGAACCTAGCCTTCACTATAGAGAAAAGCTCTTTGTAAGTATTAAGGCAAAACTCAACTGTTGAGAGAAAACTAGAAAAAATACTACATTTTTCCCAACAGGACTGATAATATCTGGGCTTGTTCTAACACTAAGTAAACGTTACTTCTTCTAGTTTATTAGCTATTGCTGAATAGTATACATCATTTTTGTATGACTTCTCTGCACAACAAAGTAAAGGAAAAAAAAAAGTCACTGCCCCAAAAGGCCAAGCAGTATATAAATGAGGAAATTGTAATTATTTTCCTGATTTTTTCATGAAATTGGAATTGCTAAAAGCATTCCATGCACTATCATAATTACCAGTAATAACATAAGAACTAATGCATTCCTGCAATTTTCAGTCCATTACTTGTGGATTTGTCATTTGTTATTTCTATCTCACAAAAGGAAGTTAAGCTTTATACTTAAAGCAAGAATTCATCAACACAAACATAGCAATTACTGAATCTCCTAAAAGCCAAAGGTAAAGAATGGAATTTCTTTTAAGTGAGATCCCAGAGATATCCGGTGACCTTCACCATTCATAGTGACTCCTACACAAAACAAAAGCTGAAAGAGAAATTTCATATTCCATTGGTTACTTTAATAGTCTATAATGCTCTGACTACGAAATTGCTGGATAAGCAAACAAAAACTCCTAATACTTCCCAAGACACAAACAGCACTTATTCCTTACTGAGCAGTCCCAAAGCCATGCAAATCACAGCAGACCTTTTACTACATTTTGGGGAACAATACTTGTTCTGTTCCTGTAGGGTGGTGAGTAAAATCGCATGCATTCCTAACCAGATGGGTTACTCAGCTCATAAAGGGTGTGCCAGATAGCATTAGTGATACAGGGTCTTAGCCCACCTCTCTGACATCCAAGAAAACTCAACATTGCTTCTATTCCAGCCAATAACAAATGAATGGGCTTAAGAGAAGGTATCAGCTTTAGAGGCACAGAAGGACTGCCAAGTTTCCTTTCAACAGTTAGTAACAGGACATGGGAAAGAAACAGGGTCAGACTTGATCCTTGTCTCATTTTTAAAAAACAGTAACAAAAAACCCCCAAACCCACGCCACACACAGTGCAGCATTCTCAGACCACTGTCAGCTGGCACATGGAGAAGCCTTTTAAATACATTAGAACAACCCATACTTTTTCTCCAGTATCCTCACTGACCCTTTAGTTGCTAGCTTTTAATACATAAGAAAACTTAAAACTTTCAGAAATCCATAAATTTGCTCATTATAGATAATGAAATAGCAGGGGAAAAACCAGTAGTTGAAAAGCCCTAGTTTAGAAGACCTGACCTAAACAATGACACAACTAAAATTTCTAGGGTGATGGAAAACAAGGATGGGAATTAAGTTCTAATGCCTGAGAGCCACTTGTATATTTACAGATCACAACCAACAAGAGGCACAATTCCTTGCTGTAAAAGTAAACCAGTAAAAAACTTTGAAAACTGAAAAGACATGTTAAAAAACGCCACAAATCACTTTAATGCACAGGATCCTACTCTCAAACTTCTGTAAAAGTCTTAGTTCTTCTGTTTGAAAGAGAAATGCACATTGAATATTTTTGTATATATAAAGCCAAAAACACAGATGTAGAATTGTTTCTGCCATTTGAAATGAGGGCTCCAAAGCCAGAATGCTAATAACACTTCCAGGATTCAAAGGCTCTTCCAGTTATAAAAATCCCTGCCCTCCAAGTACTTCTGTTTCATAGAAAAAAGGTACTCACAACTGCATGACTTCCTAAAAATACATATTAAATAACTTTTTTTTTTATTTGGCACATTATGTTACAACTAATGGGTCAGTCATGTTCATATAAACAACAGAAAATTATAGGAGAAATTGGTCATGTCTTCATATAGGAAAGCAACACAGAGCAAAAATTAAGATAATCCAGGTGACCTATCATGCAAGAAAGCAAGCCCAGAAATAAACAAATAGAAGTCTACCTGTTGGAGGTCCAGTGTAATGGTCACATAATGATACTCAATTCCATTCTGGATACTAGGGCTTTGCCACCATGTGTTCTTGCCATCAATTGCATTTGCTATAGGGTGTCGTTCTGTTAGAACAGCAGAAACATATAAATAAATTTCAGAACTATTAGAAGATTTAATTATTTTTAGGTCTGATATCTACATTTTAAGACAATTACAGATCTAATAAGGCAGGATTTCAAAAAGAAAAAAGAATCAATTAATTTTTCTTGTACTCTTGGGCCACCAGTCATGCTTATTATTACTAGAATACTGATCTAATGTTAGTTGTTTAATTTTGGTTATGATCTAAGTGCAGAAGGCTCTCCTGATGCTACAGAAACTGCAGGCATTTAAATCAAGTAAACACTTCCTGCACTCTTCCAAAGTTTCAAGTACTGCCAAGTCATTGAGTGTTGCAACAGAAACAACAAATCAGAAACCTGAGATATGGTGTGTAAGGAAAGCAGAGATTAAAGTAATACTGGTACTGGCATTTCTAAGCACAACTGGAAATAATTCAGGAAATAATTCACAAATCATTACAGAGAAAATGATTCAGAAACCATTACAGAATATATTCCTCAACCAGAAAATCTTCTGACTCACATACATGTATATAAAGGTTTGTTTGGTTATAATCCATATCGAAGTCCAAGATGCATTATTTTTCATGTCTATATTTACTCAGTTGCAGTATCCCAAATGAATCCTAAATAAGAGGGATACAAATTTATTTACATAATCGAGTTTTTCCTGAATTTCAAGATCTTCTACATTATCAAAATTTGCTTACTTAGTACTTTAATGCTATTTAGACTGAGAAAAATCACACTCAATGTTTCCAGGTTATTTTTTGTGTTTCTTTCCTGTACGAAAAGGAGAATAACAAAATCAAAATTTTAAAATGTACAAGGATTTGTATTTTGAAGTCCCTAATTTTCCAGAGCAGCCCTGTGCATTATGAGGAAAATAACCCAAAGAAAATTCATATGGTAAGTTTCGTCCATGCAAGTTCTGTTTGCAAGAACATGAATTAGAAGAAAACCCTACTCCTCTTATTAAGGATGACTTTCTAAACTCTCAGATTTCCTTGGTATAAAACTGGAATATGATTAATTACTAGCAGAGCCTAGAATTGCAATTAATTAGTTTATGAACTTATTATTTACTTATTATTTTAATTATTACTGAAATCAACCAGCCAGATTGATAGGCTTTATATCTCTGTTTTTTTGCTATATCAACCACCTGTGGAGGACAGGAGTCCTAGCTCATTAAGGGAAGCCAGAATGCCTGAACATATTTAAAGATACAATTAAAGTGTTTTGTGGGAGTGAGTGAAGGCATAAACCCTCAATATTGAAAATGCCAAAAATTCCATTTAAATATTATTCATTGGTATTAGCGGGCAGCAACACGTACAAGTTAGAATTCTGGTACTACAACTGATAAAGCTGTAGGCAGCTTTATCTTTATACTGAAAAGAAAAGCAAAGGGGACCCCATGCTTTACATGCTGTCAGTTCCCACAGCTCTGATTATTTTCTCAAATCTTGGCTTTAAATGAGTGGCAGCAAAAATCAGGTGTAAATCAAATTCAGGGCTTTTTGGTGATTGTGACAGAAGTTGTCTAATTTGAAATTTTGATCTAAATCTCTTCAGATGAAATTGATATAAAGGTAAATCATCAGAAGGAGGATTGGGAGATGAATCAATAAGTAACTGTAATCACCATTATGAAAGTTTAATCATAATTAATTTGAAAATTGATTAATTGCTGCCACGTTTAGCTCATTTAAAAGGGGGAAAAAATACAATATTTGTAAAAAGGACTGAATTGCAAATGCAGTTCAAGGACCAATCTCCTTGATGGGTGGCAAGAGAGAGAACTTAGAGAGTGAGCCCATCAAACTGTGCACTTTAATTTGGACTCACATGTGATTAACCAGGGAAATTGTGTTCATTTCCTAGTACAGTAATTAAGGGGAAGCACTCCAGACTCACACATTCCAGGGGGATCATTTAAAGTCTGGTTATATTACATGGTTCTCCTATTAACAAGCCATCTCTGTTTAAACAAGGCACTTCCCTTTGCCAAATGAGCATTTAAAGACCTTAAAATGAGATATGATTGTCACAAAAGACCAAATATTATGAACCTGGACTGATTCAAGTTTAGAAGAGAGTAGGAACAAGGGGAAACGTAGATATAAATCATTCAGATGGGGTTTTTTTATATACATGCATATATGTCTGTGTGTATACATACATTTTAGTGTACACTGTCTGACATCACAGACAAGACATAGCAATATCTCTGGTTTAGGTTTGATTTCTGAAATAAGCAAGCTTCATATTGGAAAAAAAACTTGGGTAATGTGCATATGTCTCTAAATTCCCATCTGTAAAATAGGAAAGACTTTTGAACAGTCTCTCTGCCAGTCGGAATGCTTCCAGATACTGAATTCTTCTCTGAATGAAACACACTGCTATAATGTAATTGGATGTGTCTATTGCTAAAGAATCATAAGACCTTTCTTCAGAAGGTGGCATTTTCTGTAGTTAAAGAAGACATTGAAATTTGGAAAACAATCTGGAAACAAATAGGTTGTAACTGTTTTCAGATAAATTAAGTAGTCTATACTGGGACAACTACAAATAGCTTTGCAAAGATGAGGAGTAATTTACCAGGAAAAGAAAGCATCTGAAGTTTGCAATGGGTTTGCAACTGTCCTCTCAGTGGTGTTTCACCATTAGCAATGGGAAATATCAAAATAAAACATGTGAACAGGAATATGATTATTCTGAAGCAAACCTGGATCTCTGTGTAGTGCTAGTAAGAGCTCAGGTGAATTTTAATAGATACGAAACCCTCTAGAGAGAATTCAGAGAATTGCAATTCATGCAGTTAGAGTTCTAGAAGATAAAACCTATCACGAGAAGGAAAGAAAAGATAGCTTAGTGTAGAAATTAGATAGAGCAATACCATCACCACTCAATCAATTAAGTAAAATACTTCTTTTAAGAAAAAAGGAATAATAATCCATTCTTTGTGTTGACTGAATTTAGGAAATAGGTAACATGAATTTCTGCTGGGAGATGAAGATTAGTTATTAGAAAAAAACTTTGTTTTGAGTGGTGTAATGAGTGAGCCACACTAGAAATTGTGGCCATGAGAGAAAGTTCTAAGGAGAATCCAAACAAGCTTCTGTCTGGAAAGCTACAGCCACAGATAGCTCATCCTGTCTAGAACTAGCAGAGAGATTAAATGTCATCCTTTTTTTTTTTTTTTTTTTTTTATCCTGTGGTTTTAAGCACATGCTTAAATGTCATGAAGTATAAATGCATCTGCACTAAGTTTTATTGGAACACAATTGGAAAAAAATAATTGTCTTCATGCTTCTGTGTCTGTGCTTCTTCCGGCATTTTATCTATTCCATTAAAAGCTGTCTTAAGTATCCCTACATCCTCTACCATCTACAGTGCCAATATACCCATGAAACTCTTATAATGTTAAAGCTGTTCATGTCTTTCACTGCAAGGTTACATGAAATTAAACTTGCATGACTTGACTAGAAAATTTTCTTAGTTCTAATCTTCCCAACTACCAGAAATAGGCATATCTGAAGCAAATAATGACAAATTCTTACTTGAAAACTGATTTTGCTTCCGAGTAATCTTTAAGAAAGCAGTGTTAGCAAAAATCAATTTTAATATTAAAAACTAAGCATTAAACCAAGCAGTGCTCCATTACTTCATCTTATTTTTTCTGGCTCAGTGAAACTGAATTTACTGGAATTTCAGATATTGCTTAGATTGGCCAAAATGTTCAAGTTAAACAAGTAGGTATGCAGGTAAAAGTCAGTTACTTGTTTTTTATTCATGGTTAGTGTACATCAAAAGAATTCATCAACAGCTGTAGACACTTAATTTTTTAAAATCCGAATCTAGGTGCTCTACTTTTCAGTACCTGAATAAGAAAGTTCCATGGGAGGAGTACCCATATCAGACACAGATTTTGAAATATCTTTGGAAGAGATGGTTAACCTGATTTAAAAAGAAATACACATTTCCCAGTAATCAGGCTGGTGAACTACTGTTTTGTTTCCTGAGTATCTACACCCTTTTTTTTCAAATCTTTTTAAAGGAACAAAAGGAAAATGGCACACATACGATGTGGAACTCGGCTCCTTTGATCACAAATGCGGCACTGAGGGTTCCTCGCAGGCTGTCCGGGTACGTGTTCAACCAGTTTGCAGTACATTTCCCTCCCCTTTTCTCCACAGGTAGCATTGGTTGTGATGAGGGCATTACTAGCCAGGTTCAGCACTGCAGGAAACAGTCCTGAAAAATAAAATAAAATAAAATCACAAACAAAGCAACAGAGGCAAAACCAAGGTGAATTTAGCAGAATAATCACAATGGATGTAACACCTGTTACCACATTAAAGCAAAAGCCCTCACTTACAACAGCTATGGAAGTAAAAAAGAACAACTCTGGATGTGTATCCAGAATTTAGACATCAGAATAAAGCCATTATATTGATGGGTTTCTCCCCATTCTTCTAAAATTCAAATTGGTACCTTCTGATTATATCATGAAAAACAGCAGGATGCCAAAGTAGAAAGTACAGAAACATACAAAGCATCATAAAACTTTATGTTTCGCAATCAAATCTTGTGTTCTACACAATTGGCCACTGCAACATTGTACACAATGTACCTATGAAAACTCTTTATCATTCTTGTTTTCTGCTGACATCTCCATGGAAAAGCTTTTCCTCCACAGACTGCAGCACTTGCATTACACTGTATTATTACAGTGTAATGTAACACTGTATTATTACAGTGTTCTGCTTAGGACTTCATAGACACCTTTGTCATCAGAGCAGCTGGGTAATTCATCCAGCAACATGAACAGCATATGTCACGTTTCCCTTTCCTCAAGAAGAAAATAATATATACGACATCATATCTTTTATGGTAGTGCTGTTGTTATTTTTCCAGGTGCACATGCTGAGTGATGTATTATAATTCTCATTCAGCACAGCATTTAAGCACATCTGAGTGCTCTGCTGAGCAAAGTTATATGTAGCAGTAAGCTATAAAGATTATAAACCATATGAAGAACATTCATTAAGGTGGGTTACTCTCCTTCCCACTAAGTACTGATCAAATCCTTTGAGCCATAATAAAATTGATCCATGGAGACAAACTGATAGTATGTGTTAAATGTACATATTAGTACCCCTCTCATTAAATCAACCAGTTTTGTATCTCCAAAAGCAAATTTACCATGGCTACAGGTTAAATCAAAAAAGCCCAACACAAACCAACCAACAAACCAAAAAAAATTATGCTGATGTATGGACTCTTGGGATCACTTTTAGATTCATTTTACAACAATTTCAAGTGGCCCTAAAGTCACTCTTTTACAATTCATTCAGCTTCCAACCCTATTATACTATTATAATCTTAAAATAAGGTTTTAATAAAAACTGAATTGGTCATTATTGAACTCTGATAAAACTGCCTTCATAATGGCATTTCTTTTCGTCCTCCTCAGACAGACAACACTCTTCAACTGACTCCTTTCAGTCCTTTAACACCAGTCTCCTTCTTGTCTCTGCAATTAACCTGTGTGCCACTTAATTACCAGCCTTGGCTGGTCATGGTACTGCTGTCCTTTGACATTGTCAGTTAGTGACTCTCACACTCACTTTAAAACCATGTGTAAATATACTGCTTGAGCAAGAGAGCAAATTAGTTATTAGCCCATCCAATTTGTGCAGTCAACCAATACTTGAGATTTTATTGATCATGTAGCTTGCTCCTTCTGCATAGATTAAAGCTTATTTTCATCACATTTTAAAATCTATACAGTCGTTCTTGTATTTTTATTCACTGCATTCAGTGGTATTTTCTGCCTTCTGTGATGGGGCCACATGGTAAAAATCCGTATAAGCATTAACAGAGTAGATGAATTAATAGCTGTGGAACTTCCTATGTTGACTGACAGCCTCATTATTCTCTTTTTAGGCTGTACAAAGTTAATAGTCCAGAAGTCAGTAATCATTTAGTGTTAACAAAGAGTCTGGCATTTGGTTCAGAGCTAAGTATTTTAAGCCCTCAAAAGTGAACCTCATACAAAGGACAGAATGATCCTACATGCAAAAAATTGCAGTACATGGCATCAGGAGAATAAATCCTTCAAGAAAGAGCTGAAAGAGAGCAACCAAAAAGCCCCAGATTCACACAGCTATAAAAATATTACCTGTTCTATGTCTATCACAAATCATGCCATTATTCTAAGTTTTAACACAAACTTTAAACGTAAGATGCACAAATAAATGAAGAATACTTAAGAAACTTGTTTATTAGAACATAACTTCACCTTTGGGTCACCTCTTTAACGTGCAGAGCAGCTTACAGCAAAGCTACCAAAAGAGTCTTATCCATAATGAGTACAAACACAGGCAACAAAACAAGTGTTGGGTGTTTCACTGAAGAGCCCACATCAAGATGCCAGCACCTCATAGAGGTGCTCCACATTGAATTCCCCACAGGCTTGGAGTGACAGGCAGAGAGCAAAAGATGCACATTACAGCCAGCACTTCACCTTTGCTATTGATTAATTCCTTGGCCCTGGCGTTTTAACCAGTAATAATTAACAACTACATATTTGAACTTTTGTTGAAAATCTTTATTCCCAAGGAGCAGGGGGTTGCACTCAATAGGCCTTATGAGTTCCTTCCAACTCAAGATATTTTATGATTCTATAATATTTCCTTTTATAGCCCAAAAGAAGGCTTTGCCTTAAAAGAACATTTGATGTGCGAGCCAGGTAGAATGGAGGAATCAATATTATTCATATTGATTTCTAGCAGTTACATATAGCTATATATTTTTTCACAACAGAGGAATGACATTCTAGCAATACAGAAGATGAAAGCATTGTCTTGAAAATTTTAGATAGGCCTTTTGAATCTGAAATAAAAATGTGTATGTTTATGATGCTAACATATTTGGTCACATTTTCTGAGATTCACATGTTAGAAATTCATCTTCCAATCATAAATCCCCAGGAAAAAAGTCAAGAGAGTTCTAGATAGCACAGTTAATTTTTTTGCCTTGTTTTTCATTACAATAATCATACACAAGAAATATTTAAAAGCAGGTGTGCTAGTTTTGCACATCTTCAATTCAATTTCCCAATAAATTTTAAAGTTTGTTGTTGTCAATCCCACCTTGAATTCTATGGGCATCCTCCCATCAAATACTTCCAAAAATATGATCTGCTAAAATTACAAAGACTTTTTCTTTATTGTCAAATGACTTTTGTAAACCTTTGCTCCAGTGCAAAGACTGGATAAAATGCCTCTGAGCCACAAACACTTCATCTCTATTTTGTGTAGCTCAAGTGCTAGCAGAAAAATTCTACTCCCTTCAACTGCCAGTTACATCAATCTTTTCTCTCCTTTGTATCCCTGGCAGAAATCATATTAGCATATAATTTCTATCTGTTAAAAAATAACAAAATTCTAGCAATTGCATGAAGGAAACAGGAAGAAAATATTGGCTTTTAATTAGATAGTGGTTTTAGCAAATTAGGTTCAATTTCTGGCTTTCAAAGGACTGCTGCTGTGTGAAGAGAAAGAGTATCAGATTCTCCCCTGTGAAATGGGCATAGTCATCTTCCTGGTCTACATTTTGGTTTTTAAGCATGGAACATATTCCATGCAGATTTTAGTCCATGGAAACCCAATAGAAAGTTTGTTTAGTGTTGACAAGTGATTAAACTATGAAAGGCAAATAACACAGAAATTCATAGAATTATTTAAAGTGGTGAACAATGCACAGGTAATCAATCATGCTGCTCAAGTCACTAGAGAATTAATGATGATAATTTAGCATGCATTTTCAACAGAAACAGTTCTAGAAAAAAAAATTGTAGAAAGGAAAAGCAGCAAATTAGCAAGATTTTCTTGCCTACAAACCCCTATAAACTCAAGTTTTACACCACCACTGTTCTAGTTAAGTAGGTGTGGTGTCAAGGTAGTAACAACATTATCCTTTTTTATAACAGGTCCTGGATCAAAGCACATCTAAATACCTCTCTTAAAGATAAAAATAGGGGCTGCTTGGGATCTGTTTTTTTTACAGATGCCTCAAAAGCCATCCTTTATTAACACTAAAATTTTCTGGAGACTCTGGCAAGCATGTCAGTGATTTATTGAGTTCAACACATTTAGACTAGTAAACAGATTTTTACAAGATTCCACAAAGGCCATTAAAGGAATTAAGCCATCATAACACATGAAGGAATGACCTCTCATGAGGTCAGAATTAAAAAATGGAGAATAGCAGTGGAAAACCATAGCAATCCTTGCTGAATCCTACTCTGTTCCAACAGCAACACAAGAAACTTAGAAAAGGGGATAAAAATTCAGATGACTGCTTGTTGATTATAAAAATTATTCACAAAAATTAAAATAAGCATAGACCACGGAATGGTAGAAAAATTTCACAGAATGGTTTGTCTAGGCAGTAAAATGGCATATGAAATCAAGGAATGGAAATTAATACACAGGGGGAAAATATGATTGCTTCTGTACTAGCAGTCCTAAAAAAGTTACCATTGATATTTCAATGAAAATGTTAGCTCAAGGAATAGAAACAAAATGTCATTACATTATTGCATAAATCCATCTGTACTGACAACTCAAATACTGTATAGTATCCCTTACCTCTCATCTCTGAAAGGATATCGTAGAGCTAAAAAAATGAAGAAAAGTGTGACAAGATCACAGCTGTGGAACAGCTTCTGAATGTGAATATGAATAGGCCATGAGTTTTCTACTGGAAAATAAAGAGATTGGGAGATGTATAAAATGATGTAATTGCATACAAAATCATAAATGGCTTCAGTAAGTAAATCTCTGGAGTGAACATGGTAACTTTAGTTATCCTTCTACCACAAATTGAAGGCGCTGAGTCAACTTATCAGACAGGAATTTTCTTCACTGATTGGGATATTTTTCCTGTGTATAAATGAAACTGCTTTTCATGATAGCAATTCTAAAATTAAATTCTAGAATAGATGAATAAGTTATATAATAAAATATTTTTATTCCAAAGGCAAGAATGGATTAAAAACCAATTAGATTAATACACAGAACAAGAGCTATCCAGAGCTGTTAAACATGAATGGCTTGTGTTCAGTAGCCAGGTCAAAACATTCCTAAACCACTAGCTGATGCAGGGTTTTACCCAGAGTGACATTCCTGTACTCCATCATATTTTTCCTCAGTATTGCTGCTGATAGGCATCTGTAGTTTTTTTGTCTTATTAAGGCTAGTAGCATATGCATCCCAACATCAAGGTTCATCCAAAATGGAAAAGCAAATATAATCTTCATTTTGTGTGGTATTGCTAATGAAACAGTAACATTTTTGCCAATATTCAATTCTTTCACCAGGCATGGTTCCCTATACTACTTCTCATTATTACCTTGCACCCAGAGAGGTTTCCTCAATAGCTACTTATCCTATGGAATAGATCTTGTTCTATAGATCCTTTATAGAACATTCTCTTGAGCCTGGCAATTTCCTTGCAGTTTTCTGCAAAGCAGTATTACCTAATTCATTTTCTTATGCTTTCCTTATTTTCACTGCATAAAGGAAAAAAACATAAAGGAAAATAACAGCCCAGCTTCATGCACTTTCTTTTATCTACTTTTCATGAGTTCCCACCAACCTTCAGCATATAAGCTCCATGAGTATCAGTGGAATAAAACCTACCAATCTGATGCCTGGCACCCTGCCCTATTTTGTCATGCCCTATTACCTACTTCCCTGCCAAACTAACAGATTTTCCACATGCTTTATTGCAATCGTGGAGATCAGCAGAAGCAGATGAGCTATACAAGTAGCAGGCACAAGACATTTTCATAAAGCCTGTCAGCTGCTGAATTCAGTCTCATTCTCACTCTCACTCCTTTCTGTTTGATTGACCTTCAGAGCCCATGGAGTTGATTTCCCTAGCTGAGAGAGGATGGAGGGATTCTAGAGGGAAATCAAAGATACTAACTGCATCTCCAGCTGCTGAATGGTGATTACAGGTTCATTATGAAGTGGGGATAGTCACTGGGGTAACCTACTTTTAAAATGTGTCAAGAAGAAGCTAGAGCAAAGGAGGGGTACAGGAAACAGATATGAATGTAAATAAAATAATTACCTTGCACATTAGTGTTCCTATCGCTCACCAGTTCTGACACATTTTTCTTTCCTTCCCTTCATATAACTCGTGGTGAATTGTAAATCCTGTTTCAATCACATCACCATCCCACACCTACAGAGCAACTGGTGGGGTAAGTCTCACTAGGACTACACTCCAACACTACAGCGGAAGCACAAACAAGGAACCAAGACCAAGATGATAATCTCTGTTAGACTTCTGCTATTGCACAGAGGAAAGAGCAGACACTTTAAATGACAAAGAAGGAACCACCATAGGCAGTTGATAGGACATGGAAGACAGCAGCAGAGATCTTTGCATGGAGATGAAGGAAGGAACTCTCTGAGCGAGGGAGACTAGAAGAGAGAAGAAAATCGAAGGAAAGACCACTGCATAGATACTCATAGAGCCTGTAACCCTTCTTTTTTACAGAAGATTATTGGCACACGGAAATTTGTATTCAGTATTATTTAATGTCTATATTGCAGTTTGATTACACAGCGATAAGATCAGCATCTCATTTTACCAAGGTAAAAATTAATATAAATAATTGCAGTGCCTGCACATACAAACAAAATGTTAACTTTAAAAAATCAGTATTGATTTTTAATAGCTTTTTTTAAGTACTTCCAAGATAGAAGACAAACTTCAGTTTACCAACTCTGGGATTTCTTTGTGTCTTATTAAAGCATTAGAACAGAGAAAATGTTTTTCTCCTTCAAAGAAAGCTCTGTTAAGACCTGCATATTCCTCTTCTCTCTTCTAAACAGACCAGTATTTGGCACTGCATACTTCCTTCAGTCTTCTCAAAATATCCCTAGTCTCTTCAAAGAAGCAAATAAAACAGCCTGCCTAAATATGTCTAACTTTTCAAGCCAATCTTCCTAGTCTATAGAACACTTTGAAATGTTCATGGAGTCAAGCAGAGCTGTTTGCCACTGAATTTGTACTAAAAAGACAAAAGAGAATATGTCAATTTCCGATGTTCTAAGAAGTGTCACTGGAAAAAGAGAGAGTTGTCTGCTGCAGCGCAGAGCTATGCTAGGCTGTGGGAACACAGTGGGGAGAAAAAACTGGGACAAAACAAAACAAAATGTTGCAGCACTGAATTGCTTCCAGCTGTGCACGACAGGGAGTAACTTAATGCACTCTATCCACAATGTAGATGAATACTTTTATACAACTAGAAAATAAACCCAATTTGAAGAAATAGCTGTCCAGACACAACAGAGCATGCAGACTGAAAAAAACAAAAATTGACACTGGGATCATTTGTCCAGAGGAAAACAAAATGGAAAACAAATGTTTCAGTACCCATCTATGTCAGTTGCCCCAAATCACTGTGCATTACAGTACTGTTCAGCAGTCAGCCTTTTTTCCTTCCAAAGAAAGTGGGAAAGTAGTTTTTCATGTTTGGTGTTAGAGATGGCTTGCTTTTACTTAGAGGTGATGTTCTCTATTCATTCCAAGCAACATTACATACACCCTCCTGCATATTTATCTTCAACACAAAAAACAGAGTATGGAACATTAATCTGAAGAAACTTGATAGCAAATCTAACTATAATCCTTACATAGTAACAGATACATCTGAAAGAAGGTTTATCGATTATCTAGTAATATTACTTTGGCTCTCCACAGCTCACAACACTGAAAATCTGTAGGGATTTTGCTTATTTTAACAGCAAAACTGTCAGTTTTAGAGATTGGAGACTGAGTGAAAAAATCGCTACTGGCTTACCCCAATATTCTATTGTATTAAATATATAAGCATTCTCTTTGATTTGTAATGAATTTCCTTTTTTCCCAGAGCTGTCACAAAAGGTTGTTTTGCAAAGGAGAACAGGTGAAGATGAAATCCTGTCTCCTTGACATCTGTGGCAGAACTCCTACTGAATCAAAAATCCAAAGCACACAGACCTAATGGACATCTCATTTTCAAAGGTATTTACATGCCCAGTCTGAGTCAGATACCCACTGATTTTCAAATGTATTCCATCTGTATTCTGACAAAAATTTTGTAGGGCAAAATCCCAGTTGTATAAATACCTTATCTGTAGAAAGGGTACACTATGCATGAAGAAGCAAGCAGCAGTGCTTTACAGTTATTTCCTTTTATTTTTTAATGACCACATGATCTTCATTAAAACCTTTGCAATGCAGTAGTATGGTTCTGGGCAGCCAAGCAGGCCTAACAAGCAAAACAATCTCTGAGAGAAAACAGTGTTCTGTAAACAGGAATTTTCCCAAATCACATGTCTTCTCTTCTTAGACAGCACACACCAATTTACAACTTCCCCAAACTGCAGGACATGGCTAAAAATGTCCATTTTTATTCCATCCCCACAACTGAACACCAGAGTCTCCATGTACACATGCTCATGCACTTCCCTCATTTGCAAACGGAGAGTAAGACACAGACCTGTATGATTTGTCTATCCCATCACTGAAGGAGAAAAGAAAAAAAAGCAATCATGAAAAATAGAGAACATTACATCAGAATTTCTCAAAGGTAGGATAGAGCCTGGGAAAATCAGAGCCTCCAGATGCAATTTACTGATGAGTTTTGTCTTGACAAATTTTTTGCTTTATGAAAAAAGCTCTGCTATGCATTGTCTCAGACACTAAAGAATATGAAGAATATGACTATTTTTGCAATAACTTCAAAATCAATGTCCATTGACACCACACAGAAAAGTCAGAATTAGTTACTGTGCCTTTGAGTCTCCAACACTGTCAACTTAAACAGAAAGACTGAGATGTATACTGTGTTCTTGTACAAGAGGCAACAAAATGCATGTTATGGGGGCTAATAAAAGTCATCCATCTATTCACTATCATCTATCTGACAAAAAAAATCCAAACTGAATCTAACTTTATGAAACCAAAGAGCAAAGGGAAAAACTGATCTTACCATATGTAAGAGATTCCATGCACCCTGAGGATTCAGATTAAAATAAAGCGTTCCAACTGATGAGCTTGAATAAACATGAAGTTCAATTTTCATTTTTTAACTGATTTACTTCTCACTATTCTGCTGTAATTCTTTACAAATACATACTGATAAGGATTATAAATTTTCAACATATTCTGGTAAAATGTGAAACTGCCAATTAGCAATTTCTTTGCAGAGTTCTTAAAAACTATCTTCAGAGGATTAGAGAATCACTGAGGCTGAAAGGGACCTCATATGTAGCACAAACCCCTGTTTAAGTAGGGTCATGGGAGCAGGTGGCCCAGGACTGTGGAGCAGAGTTTTTGGTATCCCTAAGGATGCAGACTCCACAGCCCCTCTGGGCAATATATTCCATTGTTTGACTATGCTTACAGTACAAAAAATGTTTTCTTCTGTTTAAATGGAATTTCCTGTATACTGATATGTGTCCATTACCCTTTGTCCTGTCACTGAGTACCACTGAAAAAAAGTTTGGGTATATCTTCTGTATCACCTCCTGACACATATTTTTACACACGCTGATAAGATCTCCTTGACACATCTCAACCCCTAAGCAACCCCAACCCTCTCAGCCTCTACTTAATCATCTTCCCAGCCATTTCCTGGACTTGTTCCAATATGTCCATGTCTCTCTTGTACTGAGAAGCCCAGAATAGGATGCAGTTCTTCAAGTGTGCTCCCATCACTGTTGAGCTGACAGGGAATGATCACCTCCCTCAATCTGCTATGAACATCCAAATTAATGCACCCCATTTTTGGGGGTTTTTTTTTGCCACATTGCTGGCTCATGCTCAGCTTGCCCACCAGGACACCCATTTCCCCCTCTACAAAGCTGTTTTCCAGCCATTTGGCACCAGTTTGTATTGGTGCACGGGGCTGTCCCTCCCCGCATGCCAGACTTTGTCTATCCTTTTGCTGAGCATCACAAGGTCAGTCCATTTCTCCAGCCTGCCAATGCCCTTCTGGCACAGCCTTCTGGCATCTCAACCAGTCTGTTCAATTCCATATCGTCTGCAAACCTCCCAAGGGTGCACTCTGCCCCGTCATCCAGGTCATTAACAAAGATATTACACAGCATTGGCCCAAGTATTGACTGCTAGTGGCTGCCCAGTGATCACTAATGACCTGCCTCCAGGTGAACTTTGTGCCACTGATACAATCATTCAGACTTACCCATTCAGTTTTTAATCTACCTTTCTGTCCACTTACTTGAGCTGTATTTAATCAGCTTTTCTTTGAGGATGTTACTGAGACAACATCAAAAGCCTTAATGAAGCTAAGATAAATAACATCCACTCTTGTCCCTTCATCCACCAAGTCTGTTACCTCATCACAGAAATCTATCAGGCTGGCTAATCACAAACTGTCCTCCAAAAATCCATGTGGTCCTAAAGCCATCATTTTAGCTACATGCACCATTCACATTTACCATTTTACATGCATGTGCTACTTAAACGCATGCTACACAATATCCTATTAAAATGAGAACTAATTTGCCCTTCTCAGATTATACTGTAAGGCCACACACCTTTGATCTGTTCAATTTCAATGCATGTAAAGCAAAATTAGCAAGATCAAGGCCTTCAGTGATTCAGTATCAAGGCAGAATGCAAAATATATTTTTCACATCTTAGACTCCCAGCTTTTCATAGAACAGAACAGGTTACCTGCTTCATTTCCATACAGATATTCTGAGGCATGAATTATCTGAATAACCGAGAAATATTGCAAATAACAAAAAAAGCACAATAAATTGAAAAATTAAATTGTATATTTGTGTAATAATACTACTACTATGCACTGAATCAAGAAGTGTTCAGTTACATATGAAAATATGAAATAATATTGTGAACACTCTCTGTCAGTTTTACAGTATTCTTTTGTTCTATTACATTGAAATAGTTCTTGTGTGTCACCTAAATTTGTTCACCAGAGACTTTGCTACAAAAGGGTTCCTAAATACATGTAAGAGCTGTAGTACTGTATTCATATATTTGTAAATTATATATATGTAATATATATAGGTAGAAAATTACAATAGACAGCGCATCTGTAGCCACAGTAGTAAATTTAAAATTCTTCCTACTTCATGTAGAGAACGGAATATGATTTCAATATATCTTAATACACATTTTGTGAGAAAAAATATTTAATAATATTTATTATCTCCATGAGATAATTTCCCTGCCTTCCATATATTTTGTACCCTTACTTGAACTGTGACTGAATGGAAAAATCAAATGAGGTCTGAGCAGATGGCTGTCAGCAAACCAGTGACAACATACTACAGTTTAGAATTAGACAGAAAATGTGCAACCTTGTATATAATTTCTGCTTGTAACTGCCAAAGACATCTGGCTTAGAATATAAGCCAGCTTGAACATCTCTACACATACTTATCATTCATGAAAATTGAATTATATCAGTATCTCTTAATACTTTTCTGTTAAAGCTGTGCCTATCTGTATCACGGGAAATCTTCCTTTTCTTCTTTATAAAAGTAGACTCAGAGCCATCACAGGTGTCACATCTTTACATTCCACTAAAATCAGTCAGAACTGCATGCAGATGAATCCCTGCACATTGCTTTAAAAATGCATGGGATGACACATCAAGGAAAGAAATTTTTCAGGTCTTCCAATAGGATTTTGACAAGTTTCAGTGATACTACTGTCACTAATACGACATTTATTTGCATAATTAAAGGTTTTAGCAATGCACTCTCAGCTGGAAACAAACGGTTTCTTTTTCAGAAATATGAATCAAATGCACATCTCTTGGGTTTTCCTTTGGCAGTTCTCACTGTTCAGAAAGCTAGCAAAATGCCCTGCTCCCCTCACAGTTTTTGTGTTCCCCACATTTATGCATAGCAGCGGCTTTTTATGCAGCTTTTTCTGATTAACAGAAGTTGCTTTCAGTCGTTCAGGCAAGACTCCATTCATGGAGACCTTCGACACTTTTTGATTCTGCAAGAACTGTTCTCTGAAACACACAGTTCCACATTACACAACGAGACTTCTAGCAATAGTATTGACAAGACACAGCTGATCGGCACCCATACAAAAAATACATTTGAAATGTTAAGGTCTTTGCAGACTTAGAAGTCAATAACACTCACAAACATAGCTGTGTTCATTGGCTGTAATACTTAAAACTAATTCTAAAACTTAAGTATTCTCTGAATCAGTTGGCCTGGGAAAGAGGAAGGGAAGGAGAGGCTCCAAAAATCAGAGCTAGATAGGTTAGAAGAGTGATAAGTTTCATTGCTTTTAATTGTATAAATTCACAACCACCAGAGCTGGATGATAAAGGCACCTACTAATGCTTTCCAAGTGATACACTTGATTATCCTTTCCATGGAGTCTAGTTACTGAGTCATAGAATTGAAGAGAATGATTTCTTGATCAGTGAAAATCCAGAAAAAGGAAAGAATTTAGAATAGGTACTGAGAGCTGAAATAGGCAGGAAACCTAATACTGCAGATCGGTAACAATGAAATGCAGCACTCCTTTTACGCAAAACTGGGGGCATTTTGATATGTGAGCTGGTGCAGATGTTAGAGAAGGACAAGCTCCTTTTACAGACAAAGAGAACAAGAGGATAAACATAGACATTGTCAAGAGAGAGAGGGTTAAAATCAGGAAGTTTCTGAAAGGAAAAAGTGAGATACACTTTCATAAGGCAAAAGGATAAAAGAATACTCAGCAAATGTATCCTGAACTCTAAATGCAAATGAAAAGATGATCAAGAGACCACCGGTTTTGGCAGCCCTTTTGCTTTTGAAACCCATAACACCTGAAGAGAAGCAGGAAGACAAAGAGAGGACTACATGACCCAAGTGTGTGGGCAGTGACACATGGAGATGCACTGCATTTCTCACATCAGGGCACAGAGTAAGAAAGGCAATAGGTGAAGTGGGAGCAGTAGAGCACAGAGGGATTTTGGGCTGAAAACAGAACATCAATAAGCACATTTAGAAGTGAGAGACAAGAAGTTGTGTAACAGAGAAAACTCGTAAGAAACAAGTCAAAGGCTGTTCCCAAAGAGAGGAAAGATGATTGGAAACTTTTACACAATAAATTTGGGTGGTAACACATAACTCTGGTTACTAAGAATAAGAAGACTGTAATCTTCTCCTTACAGCCCAGGGGGAAAAAAAAAAAGCCTCCTTTTATGAAGGACAACAGAAGCCATCACCCCAATGTCAAAAAAAAAAAAATTGCAAGATAGATGTGGTATCATTTCTACAGGCACAGTGGGAGAGACTGAGAATTTTCTTCAGAGTAATTTTCTGTGGAAAGGGCTTCCAGCTGTGCAATGGCCACTGTAGCATCAGCAAAGAACAAAATGCCTGAAGTCACACCTCTTCATTTGAAATTTTTAATTCTAAAGTTTTGTTTGCATTTTCTAATGAAGAAAGAATATTGATTCTTACGTATTTTTTCTCTAACTAGTGCAGTTGTATCTACTAACACATCTCAGCTTTTGTTATGCAGTAATATTGTACCCTCTCCTTAAAATCCCATGCCTAATTTTGAGTCTAAGAGACACTCTTTTACATTTCTATCATAAATCCTCAGACTGAAATTCCTAAAAAAGTTAGCAATCAGTACCAAGTCTCTTCATTTTTATAGGATAAACTAACAATACAAGTACTGTCTTTGAAGCTACATGAAATCTAACAGTACACATAATTATTAGACTCTGCATTCTTTGAGTGTCACATAAAGGAGCTGAAAAAAGATTCTGAAAATAATATACAAATTAATTCCCTCTGAAAGATTCCTGTTTGAAATATTTTCAGTATGGGACCCTTATCACAAAGATAGGACTATTACAAGGTATTTAAAGGGGAGAAATAATAAGTACATTCTTATTTTAATCTACACTTTACATGTTTCCCATGTTTCTATTACAAAGAGAATCTTAAAAGTTGGGTTGGGTGTGAAGCAGCCATTTTCATGCAGTCTATGTCCTAACTATAAAATTCAAATACTGATCCTTGTATCTACTTAGTGTCTTTCCATGTAACTATTCCATTAAGGCAGCAGGCAATTCCACTCAGCATTACCTAGCATATATATTTTTCTACTCCAAATATATTCACCACAATCTTGTCATCTTTGCAGTGCATTCAGGTGTTCCTAGACTAGCACCAAGGCAAAGCCACTTGAAATTTACTAGAATTCACAGGCAATACACCAGCAGGAACTAGGGAGGCTTTGAATAACACTAGGGAGAGGCATCATATTTTCTACAATTTAAATCTTACAGCATGCCTAAATGTGTCCTCATTGATAAGTTTTTATCCATTTATTGAAAAAATTAAATTTGTAAGACAGTGGAGATCAGTTTAATATCCTGTGACAGGAAATTTTCTTTCATTAGAAACAGAGAAGCTATGGAGTTATTGGAAAGATAACAGAAATACACATTTCAATTAATTCTTCATATCACAAAAGAACCCCTAGGGTCATCTTTAGCCAACTACTCAGCTGAAATTAGAACTATTCACAAATATTCCCCACAGATTTCTACTCAACTGCATGCCCACCTCTCATATAATCAATATCTGAGAGACATAGTACACGTGCTTCGGTAGATGGGTTTTCTGTGGTAGTGGTTTCTCTCTGCAAAATGGTATTGCTGGTCTTTATCCTTTCTTAAATAATGGTTCAATTGTACTGTCAATGCAAGTTGAGACCAAATAAAAGTACCCCTGCTGTCATGTAGCACAATTCCATTTTCTGCTGATTCTTGTGGGATGCTCATACTTGATTCATCTTGCTCTAAGCCTTGACAAAAACATGTAATATGTTGCTATTTTATCATCTTAGAGTTTTCTGTTCTTTTAATCAATATGCATTCTAATCCTTCTTCCCTATTTTAATTGGATTCTACTGACTATTTTTATCACACAGTTGATCTCCAGCAAGCAACTGTACTGTACCATATGGGATTATAATCTCTATACACAGACTAGACTTGAGTTCTTGTGCTCCCATCTGAAAGAAACCTAATGAAGCAATCTGAAGGAAAAATAGTGTAGTTCCTGCAGTGTGACAAGTCTCTAAAGACAGTCCTGCAAGAACCTTAATCTCTCATTTAAGGTTGACCTGGTATTAAAAAGCCAAGGCTATTTTCTTTAAAGTATGTCTCCCTCTCCTCAGGCACCTCTACGAGATTTTATTTATAACATTTTCCTTGAAATACACAAGGAAGGGCACTGGAATTCCCACTTTATATGCACATTCATGACAATGATTGTGTACAGTACAATTTAATACTCTGATTTTAGATGATTGTTAAGGTGATGAGGCTACACATAAAGTAACTTCCAAAACAGTGTTACTAAAGAAGCTGACAACTGTACAAGTTCCTAGCAGTATGTTTTGAAAATCTTTCCCACTTGGACTCCAATGGCTGAGGGCAGCTTCTCGCAATAGAATCACTCTGCAATTGGATGGGAAGTAAAACTGGAACAGTCTGTTTTAAAATAAATTCCTCTGGCATTTAGCTCTCAAGCACCACTTCCTTAGGCTTTTGTTCAGTTCTTACCAGACTATATACCAATATGGGAATTCTTTTCCCCATTATACCTTCTTCTTTCTACCCACTTTCTCTCTTTTTTTAATGCTACAAACTACTATGCTCTCAGTCTTTTTGGTTCTAAAAAACGACTTATCTGAATGACCAAATGACTTTCCCACGGACCAGACACTGAAATAACACAGGCATAAAAATATAAAATAAAATATCCATTTATGAGAAGTGAAATTTTGGCAAGCAGAATTATTTATGAAAATGTGAATATGTTATTATGAAGAGCTATAAATAAAACATATGAACCAAAAATCTGCAAGATAAATCTCTGATCTGCCAACACCTACAGAAAGAGGCTCTGAAGTTAGGGAAGCTGAGGGGTATTCCTTCAGGTCNTCTGATTCCCTTTGTAAAGGAACTTTAAGATCTACAAAATAATTTATTAGAAATTTTAGAATTCTCTTGAATTTCCTTTGTGGGGAAATTCCCACTCAAGCAGTTACACAGTTAAGTAGACACTTAGACATCGTGGTGATGAGTGCAGAAAAAAAAAAAAGACAAGAAAATTTCAGTAAAAACTGTTAAATTAAGACAGCATGAAAACCAGTGCGAGGCTCTTGCATAGTTCTGCAATCTTTCACACTTCCTTTCTGTTAAGCACCAGGGACTAAGGTCTCTTTTAGCCCCTCATCACAAAACCAACTTAAATCTACATATACAGTTCTGCAATCTATTTTGATATAACTAACATTCTGTGTGTGCTGGAGAAAGCATCAGCTACTTAACAGAGTCAATCTAATGAACTTAGTAACTCCAAGTATCAGATGACAGAAGCTGACAGACCAACTGAATACAATGCTGATAACCAAGTTTACTCAACACAGTTAAGTGCNGAAGAACTCATAACCACCAGATGTAGATAACACAAGGTACTGGCAATATAACAGCAAAAACTTCATATATGGTTTTCTTACACAATTTCCATGTTACTGTTTTATTCATTTCCATTTTTACTATAAGCCTGCTTTTAAGAACACAACTTGTTTTTTCCCATTAGAGCATTGTCCTTGTAAACAAAGACAAAACAAAACCCATGAATTTCTTTCATGTGGCACTCCATAAAGGATGGGATTTGCTTCTCTCCATTTCTGTCACTTTTGTGAGGTTTAAGTTAAAAGAAATGGAAATGGCTTTTAAAAATTCCTCTGCCATGAAGTATACACATATGAATCAATCAGAGTAATGTCTGGAAGGCAAAATATCAAAGTTCTGCTTCAAACTCTACCACTGATTTATTCTGAGACCCACATTAAACCTCTTTTTCCACATCTGTAAAACAGAGATAATATCTGCCCTGTTTTATAAAATATATGGAAATTACACTGGAAGAAAAAGTCTAGATGTAAAAAAAAAAATTAAATATATTTACATATGTACTTTTTTTTATCC
>VWZV01005391.1:0-14546 GCA_013397155.1 Irena cyanogastra | reverse complement strand
AAGCACCAGGGACTAAGGTCTCTTTTAGCCCCTCATCACAAAACCAACTTAAATCTACATATACAGTTCTGCAATCTATTTTGATATAACTAACATTCTGTGTGTGCTGGAGAAAGCATCAGCTACTTAACAGAGTCAATCTAATGAACTTAGTAACTCCAAGTATCAGATGACAGAAGCTGACAGACCAACTGAATACAATGCTGATAACCAAGTTTACTCAACACAGTTAAGTGCCAGTATGGTTTATCAGATATTTATTTAATCCTACATAAATAAATCTAACATAAATCCACTAAGAATATGTAGGTTCTGATGTCCATTTTTAAGTGTCTCTTAGATGACAGAGAAGCAATAACCTCTGTGAGTAGCTATCTTAAAATATGAAAAAATGACTTTGTGTAAGTCACTTTAACCATGAGTTAAAGAAAAATTCCACAAAGAATTCAGATTATGTATATATGGACATTCAGGAACCTGAAGGATATGCAATTGTAACCAAATTAAGCTGAAACAGAAATGTGAAGAAAATAATGCATTTTGATAATTTTTTATTTTCCTACAGTCTAATGAAACACACATTTGAGTTGGAAGAACGGGTCAGAAGTCAGGTGTTATGGGTCAGAATTCAGGTGCTGTGTCTTAACTGGGCCTTGTTTAAAACTGACAGAATTCTTAGGCAGAGTCTGAATTCTTTGTCTCTTGGTGACAAAAGTCTTCTGATGCCAGCTACCAGAAGTAAGGTGAAGTCAGACAAAGATAAACATATATTAATTTCTTCATTTGATCAGAACTGCCTAGTGCAACTCCTATCCTCATTCATACTATGGCTACTTCTGCAAGCTTACCCTGCTCCTGCAAGGCACACACTGAGGGCATAATTGGTGATTTTTCTTGTAAAAAAACTAGCTCAGCTAGTCCTCACTGCTCTGCTGTCTTCTTTATTGACACTCATATGATGTAGTTCTGTATATTTTGCTGACATAAGCATTTATGTCACAGAGGTAAAGAAATTCTGGGATGTTTTCTGACTATAGAAGTAATTTTTTCCTCCTAATGAAGTAAATTCTCTTCAGCAAAGTGGTAAATCCCACAACCTTCTCCTTAAGACATTATCTGCTGCCCCTTTATTTCATGTATGTGGATGTGTAAAGAATGGAAATAAAAATCAAATCAGTGCCAAAGCATGGATGATATATTAAGATAATGAGTTACAGAAAGACACTGAAAAACTACTGTGATGTAAATCATTTCAGAAGCTACCAAGAACCCTCTCAAAATGAACTTCAGACAAGCTATGTGAAAATTTCAAGAGCTTCATCAATATGTAATTAGAATACTATACTATGTCTGTTTATGGGAAACAACATAGCATTTGTATCAGAAATTAGTTATACAAAATATAGTTAATACATACTAACAGATTAGTTAATGTAGATGTAGTCATATTCAAATATACATAATTATAAATAACACTGCTAATTTGAAAACAGAGTTGTTAATAACAGTATAGACCAGCATATCTGGTAAACACTACAGATTCAAACCCAGTCTAAGATGACAATTTATTAGAGTCTGTGGTACTTATGTGAAGTAAATGTGAACTCCTTATGACTTGAATGTTTGTCGAAGACAAACATCTACATTAATGCTAGAAGAGAAGGAACCTCTCTTGATTAAGAAAAAAGAAAAAAATATTTAGCAGAAGACATCAGGAACACAAGAGTCTGAGGTAAACAAGGAGTCATGAATACGCTTAGCCACAAGAACACAACAAAGCACAATGGCCACAGATTTCATTTTGAGATGCTCAAACTGGAGACCAAGAAAAACTGCTCTTGATGAGTAATATAGCCCTGGAATAGATTTCTAGAAAGGCTGTGAAGTCTCTGTCATGGCTGACTTTTAGACAAAGTCACAGCTAAAACTGTATTACTCTCACAACAGTCTATTCTAAAAAACTCATTATGTGTAGGTAATGTTATGATTTTTGAATTACAGAAGGTTCGATGCCACTGGTCCTTTCCCACCAATATTTCTAAGGTTAACATATGATAGAGAAAACACAAAAATAAAGGAGAAATGTTCAAAAAAGGCTCAAGTCAAAAAAAAACAACTAGCAATAATCCAAAAGCAACAGAAAAACCCTTCCAGATCCACCTACTACTTTTTAGTTTATTTTTAATTGCTATCTTTAGCTATTTTTAATGGCCTATTTTTAGTAAAAATGACATTAATAAAATGCATGAGGATCCATCAATTCATACTTTTTTTATCCAGATCATACATTTGGATCGGATCATTTGGACTTCAATTCTCCTGCTCTTTTGGGGGGTTATTTTTTTGTTTGAGAAATCACCAGTGTATCTCCTAAGCAGATGACCTTCTGTGATCATCAGAAAGGATAATAGGAGGGAATAAGAGGGAAACCTCTTCTTTCTCTTTTTCTTAGAAAGATGCCAGAGTATTTACTTACTGACTGAAGTTCAAGTGGTATTTCAAAATACCTTGTTTCAAATAACATATTTCCTTGCTTCAAAAGACATTTTTTTAGGATTACTGTTTTATTCCATGCTTTCCAAGGCTCTCCCTCATTATGTAGCCTATATCCATCACAAACAAAATGGTCAGCTTTATGTCAACATCAGTAATGTTTCACTTAATTGAGAAAAAGGAAAATGGCAGCTTTGTCTCTTGGTGATCTTTCATTTTGCACATTTCATGTTTCTACTCAGGTTAGCACAGTTTCACAATTGCCTTAAATCAATCTTGAGCATGTCCTGCCACTGAAAATTGCAGATTCCCCTTCTGTCTGTATCCACACATTTTTACCATACTTTTGTCAACTGTGGAAATCATTCGGCTCCACATTAAGCAAGAATTGCAGATGCACCTGAAGAAAAAATTAGTATCTGATAAGAACACTGACCTAACTCACAATATGACCACACAATCTGTAACAGCCACATGAAAGAAATGAGGACAAACTCTTGTAGGAAATCCATAGGAAGGGGTAGGGTGATCCCTTTCTGTAATTGCACCATGTCATAGGCACATCAGGCCAACTATGGAGCCACAGGTGTTTTCCACCTCCATTTGTTTATTTATATAGTCACCAAGACATATAGTCACAGACCCACTGTGGGCACTTACTGCTAAAAAATGCAACCACCAGATCTTAACAGGGTAAAAGCACAAAACTTAAAAAACTACCGAATTAAATTTGGGTTTCCTTGGGCACAATTCCACCAGGACAACAATTCAACTGCCTGTCAGCACTGGCACACTCCCATCTATGCTTAAGCACACTCTTCAGAAATTTATCCATGCCAGAAGCCTTCCAGTTTACAAACACATTTGCTGTCAGGAATGGCATGTCATCTATCTCAGATGGGTGGCTGGCACTACCACCCAAGCAGTGTAGCCTTGCACTGTTCCTTGTTCCTTGCTGTGACTACAGACTTCAATTTATTAAGTTTTTTGTAAAAATTGAGCAAGAGAAGACTACCCTTAAAATTGAGATGCAATTCTAGTTTGATACAAAGTTACTGGTTCCAAATAGACTGAGTGTACTCTCTATAGTCTGTCTGTAACCCCTCTACCCAAAAATTTCAAGCTTCCTTCCATTCTGTGGTAATCTTCGCAATACCCAACCACATCAATAGGAATTCAGTTAAAATTGAAGGTCTAAAAGCTGCAGAACATTATTTTGGTTCCTTGTGAGACTTTTTTCGTGCTCAAAGGCAGCAGGGCAAAACGTTTTAAGAGACTCAAATGGTGAACGGGACATGGCACAAAAGAACTTTTCTTCATTTACATACAGAATACCTACCAGATAAAGACTAATCATATAAAAGCTGGCTAAGTCAAGGGAGCAAAAAGATGAAATTACTTTGGAGGAATACAAAAGGGGCGTGGGAATGGAAGGCAACTGAAACATAAAAAAATTTAAAGATTATTTTTCCCACTTGTGGTCTTTTCAAACATTCCCATGGCAAGTGACAAGGATGAAGACCTTTGAGACTGAGAAAGTAGATTGTCACTAAAATGATGAATGAAGTTAGTTAAAGTTATTCTTAAGGAAGAGACATTTTATGCCTTAAGATTTCTAGACTTGGTTAATTAGAGAACAATTTAGTCACAGAAGAATAAGCTATTCAAGAAGGATGTAAAATGAGCAAGAACAGATGTGGTCTTGCAGAAAACGAAACAGACATTTCTCAACTTCTAGCAGTACAAAATTATCACCTTCCTACCACCAAAAAATTAATAAAAAAGAAAACCTGGTACAATTATTTTATTAAGTCATGAGATGTGGGGCTTTTTCTAAGTTTTATGAACATATCACTATTAGCCACTCCAAAACGCATAGCATGAGATCTGGCTTTGGAGTTTCCTCCAGGCAAAGAGGCTTGATTTCATTTCTTTAAACAAAGTAGCAGAACCAGCTCTAACTTAACAACATTTCTCTTTCAGTTCCTGCAAACATACAGACTCCATCAGAACCATAAAAACTCTGACTTTGTCTGTGACCTTCTAGCAGTAACACTCATATTCAAAACAGAAAAGAGAGATACAGTGCCTAGTTATTCTCCAAGCTTCTGAAAACATATCTGAAATTGCACCGTGAAGACTAACTCTAATATACAAATGATTGACCAAATAAAATTCTTACATGTTCAAGGTATAGACATGGTAAGGAATAACACAGAGCAATTGTTTTCCACTTCCATCTAGGCTGAGAACTTAAATGTCAGAAAAATAATTCTTCTGTTTGTTTGCCTTAGTGAATTCTGATTTTTCTTCACACCCATCTGATACAGCCTAGAAGAGATTTTTGTATGTGCATGAAGACTGCACGTATTTACCTAGATACCTTGGTCCATGGATGTATGCTGTTTCTAATTTAACATTAAAAATCATCCAGATATAACAAGACTTACATCTTTTAGACAAAATTCCTGAGTTGCTACTTGAAAACTTACTTGCTGTTATTGTTATCTTGCTCATGACTAATAAACCTGGAACAATCCTGAACAGCTGTCAGCCAACAGGTGCTGCTGACTAACATGGGAACACCATGCCATGAACTGCAATCAATTTCTTCTCCTTCATCATTACAATCGGGCAGGCACAACAACTGCAGCATTTTTAATATTATTTTTAATATCCTGCAGAAACTTAGTTAGGAGATGAAACCTTACTGTAAAATTAACAAAGCACATCCTACCATAATTACACTTATTACAGCTACACATTATATGAGATTTGTAGGGAAGCTACAGCAAAGGTCTTCTGTTGCTGAATGCAACTGATAGGCACTGAGATGAACACAGAATATACAAAACATTCTTGAAAATGGTGTCTTGAGTTTCATTAAGTCCTAGATCATGCAATCCAAAGCCAGCTACAAATGACTCATAACCAACCATCAAAATTATTTTTTAAGTTAACTCTTTTTGTGCTTCAAGGCTTTCCTTGAACTGCACTGACAGACACTTGAGAAATCAAGGCCCATGTAAATATTAATTCTGCATCTAACAAAGCGATTGTTCACAATACTAAATATCTAATAATGCAAGACTGATGTAAACTTCTCTGAATGTCACTTTAAAATTGTTCTAATTATTCTAATTCAATAAGAAATGTTGTAAACAAAAATTGGAGCTCGAGCACTGTAAATAAAAAGTACTTTCATAAACGAATCTATCTTTGACCTCATATGGAAGCTTAGAGTAGAACCCTATTATAGTAGCTGACACACATCATTTCCATAATAGAAGACAGAAAAAATTGATTTCTGAAAGTTAGGTATTCTCCTGAAACCAAAATCAGATGTAAACAACTCTTGATTTATTTAACTGGTGCTTTGATCTTGCAAATTAAACACATTAAAATAGCAATTGCTATATTCCTGACAATAAAATACTATGATTAATAGAAAATTCTGAATATTTTCATAGAATAACCTGATTTGTAATGCTAATATGCAATGCATTATGTGGTCAGAGTTGTCAAGGGGTGTTACACAGCCTTGTTATATCTTCACTCTTCCCAGTCAGGCAGTCTCTCAAAGGTCTTCAACCTTGTTAGTAATCAGACTTTATTGTTCAGCTTGTCAGGCATGCACTCTGTGGGGACCCAGAAACCAGTCAGTCAAGACAGCACCATAAATATGCAAATCTAAACAAACCAACAACCCACACAATTTTCACCCTTTTTTCCCTCAAAAGCTCTAGCATTATTTTGATGAAAGGCATAGTCCAAGGAGACTAGAAATCAACCTCTTCAAGTGACACAATCTCCCTTCTTCCACTGGAAGGAAGAACCACATATAATCAAATATATATTTATTTTATAATTGTTTCAATATTCCAATAGGCCCAATACTACTTGTCAATTAGTGCAATTTTTTTTGCAAGTTCTGTATGACACTTTCCACCACACACAGCTGTGCAGCTGAAAAAGTAACAAAGTGACTTTCCCAAGCAGTCAAAAAGCAAACAATATCTATATCATACATATTTTTAAATTTCTCAGCTCTAACAGAATTTTAATATATGAATATCCATTTTTCAAGTGCTATATGTCTAAATCTAATTAAAATATCCTATCTCCAGATGCAGAGTGATCCAAGAGGGCACCATTTTCAAATTTTCATTGTTTGTTTTCTATATAAATCAACTTTTCAAAACTAAGAAGACAGGCAGGCAGAGTTATCTCCACAAATATTATGTCTTTTTCAGTTAAGCTCTGTCAATAGGCAGAATTAAATTATGCCCCTCAAGAGATACCTCCTAAGTAGCTAATACAAGTAGGCTGAATCATTCTATGGAGATGTCTAATTCTTGCCTAAGTTAGATGAGAAAAACACTACCATAATACTTATAGTAGAATTTCCTTCTGGGATTTAGCAGTAATTGCACTAACAAGTCTCACACTATTTATGTACAAGTGTATGGCTAATCCTAACAAAACCAGAGTGGGTAAAACTGCAACACACACAAGCAGTCTGTATTCAACACTGCTTGAATATTTCTTTTAAATATCAAATTACTTCAAGAAGTCTAAGAATTTCAAGAAGACTAGTGAAGTGAGATTCACTTTGAGAAAGAATCTGAGATTTCATACCCTGGGCCACAATATCCTAACATCAGAGCAGGCAGGTCACCAGGGGTTCTCCTGACTGGCGGCTGAAATATTTTCACATACCTTGCAGCTCTTCTGGGTATAGGGATCAGATGATTATCTCTGTCCCCGCCTCTTTCTCCTGTTCTGAGGGCCCTACTTCCTCTTCATCCCTCACTGGGTGACCTGATTTTGCCTTGGATTTCTTCTTCTGTGTAGGAGCAACTGCTACCAGCCTGTGTTGTTCCCCTGGTTCAGCTGCAGTTGGAGTGGCCACAGTGCCTGTTGATCTGCTTTCCTCCTCTTCACCAGAAGGTGCTCTCTAATGATAAGCTGTGTCTGATAAACAGTAGCCAGGACCCAGGACACTGCATAACTTTGCATAACTCTCTGAAACTGCCATAGCAATTTTCTTTCAAGTAATCTGCCACTTTATCAGGGTCCTGTAGATGTTCAGGAGCAAATCTCCAAACTATTGGAGCAGAATAATCCTTCAATAGGAGGCCCACACGCATGACTGGCCCTTCTTGGGAAAGATCTCTGAAAGACCCTCCTAAAAATCTCTTTTGCAACTCTAAACATGGTGTAGATCCCACGGAGGAGACCTGGCAGACCTAGCAACAAGAACATACTTTCCTTAACATCCAAGAGAAATTCAAAATCCTCAAAAGTTGTTTTAACGGGCTTGAAAGAGGAAAATGGTGTGAAAACCTGAGGAAAATGATCCTCTCCCGTTCCCTCTCAGACTGGATATGATTATTAATGGTGTCCCTAACGTAGTGCCTGAGGTAAGGGTAGGACAGCAACACAGAATACACATCCCAAATGGTCCTCACTGCCCTTGATGTTACCATATCATAAACTGATATCCCACAGTACAGTAAAATTCCTGATCCCTCTCCCTGCTCCAAAAAAGAGCACCATGATGGGCACATAGTGCCCAGTATACAGAAATATATACAAGGTTATGTATCACATCCACATGAACAGACTGACCAACACAGTGACCAGTGGCTTCCTACCTACTTCAACAAACGGTTAAATCACATTTGTTTCCAACATGTTCTGGGCAGATCTGTTGTTCTCTCAACCCTTCGAGCCCTACACTGGGCACCAAATAAGGATGTCATAGCTTAGGAATGGTATTTGCCAACTTAGTGCTCTCACACTGCCACTCACTTCCCCTTACCCCTCCCTCAGGCAGGTGGCTGGAGAGAATTGGAGGCACAAAAGGCAAAGATTACAGGTTAAGAAAAATTTACTGGCAACAGCAATGAGACAAGAAAGCAAATGATAGCAGTGACAATACTAATGACAGAGGGTACAAGAAAGGAAATTAGTCTCGTGGGGAGCAAAAAAAACCAAAAAAAGTACCAATAATAAACAATACCAGATGGCTTTTCCCACCATGTTTTCTCAACCAGCAGGAAACCCTTCTCCCTGGAAGAGTCCTTTTCTCCCACTCCCAGCAATGACTTGAGGTGTTACAGAATAACCTCTAGGGTCTAGCCATATCCCCTCCTATTGCCACAAAAAAATTAACCCCCCTGTCCCAGCCAGAGCCAAGGGACGTTTGGCTGGCACATTTGCAACTTGTCCACTAATCCTCCCTGAACTTTATAAGGTTCTTGTGAGTCCATTTCCCCAGCTTGTAGAGGTCAGCCTGTCCCTCTGAATTGCTGCACAGCCATTTGCATCATCCACTCTGTCCAATCTTGTAACTTGCTGAGGGTGATCTCTACTCCATCATCCAGGTCATTAGCAAACAGTTCACAGTATTGGCTGCAATACTGATCCTTCACTCACAACCTGCCTAGGCTGTCCTTTGAGCCCAACAGTTCAATCTGTTTTCAGTCTACCTCACTGCCACTTAGCCTGTATTTCATCTGCTTACAAAAGAAGATGTTAGGGAAGACATTGAAGAAAGTCTTGTTTAAATTAAGACAAACAATATCAACTGCTGTCTCCTCATCCACTGAAGCAGATATCCTATTGTAGGTGTCTATCAGACTGGTTAAGCATTTCTCCTTCACAAATCCGTGCTGACCACTCCCAACTACTTTCTTGTCCTTTATATGTTTGGAAACTGCTTCCAGCCTGGGAAATGGTTTTCGCTTCAACTTCCCAGGGATTCACATTCACAGACTCAACAGCCTGTACTTTCCTAGATCCTCCTTCTCATGCCTCCTGAAGACAGAAATGGCAGCCAAATCTGTGGAGTATCTAATTTCTATGGGGAGGAGAAATGTACTACTTGATCAAAATACATAGCCCAGACTAGATATGCAGTCTAAAAAAACAGCTTAATTCTAGCACAGTAATACAGGAGTAAAAAACTGACAGTACATGAGATCACTTCTGTAGAAGCTTTAAAGAAAATTTACCAGCTTGTCTTCTATCTTCAAAATCATTCATTGTAAGTAACCAAAGTGACGCTGATCATGTAAGTTGACTGGTGCCTGAGCATCTCCACTTACTCGTGGTCACTGCAGCAGCAGACTGTAATTAGCTCTCCACAGCAAATAATATGCCAGTAACAAGGTACAAATATTTCAGGTGACACAGATCTTCCTCACACAATCCAAGAAATAAGAAAACTAAGTATGCAATCTATTGTATACTTCATATAATCTATATATAATATATATAATCTATTGTATCTTCAGCTTTACTTTTAATCTTCAGCCATTTTGTATATTCTTGCCTGACACGTATCTTTTATAGAGGAGTTTGGATTCCTGACAAAAGTTTCTACAAAATGTGTTTTAAGCAGCTTCAGAATTTTCTATGAGGCCTGACAACTTCATCACTGTCTGCTAAGAGGTGAATAAAACCCACATAGTGTAATGCATTACACTTGAATTCCATCATCCTATCCTCTAGATGACAAAAAAATAAACTAATTATCACAGCCAATTTCACTGCCAATTTTACCTGTCCTTGTTAAAGGAAAAGAAGGAACTGATTGGATAGTGCTGAAGTAATAGCTTTGTGGATAAGTGATTTTCAAAGGCAAAACTACACAGATTTGTATTGTAAACTGATCACGTTACACTGAGCTCTGTAACAGCCATGTAAAACTCCTATTTGTGCAGTTACATGTTAGAAATTCAGAGCAGATCCCAGACACTAGGAATCGTCCTACTTCTTAGTTTACAGGAAAAGCAAAAATATCATGTCATGCCCCTTATGTCACGCTTCCATCGCAGTAGGTGAGATGCAAACAACGGATATTAATGGTGAAAGAAGTATTTTCTCAGATTCCACCATTATTTCCACAGTTAGCTGTACCAAGGTACCTGTGAGTTGGTGCCTGTCAGATTCTCAGGAAAGAGCCTAGAAGAGCATACTGCTTTTTCCAAATGCCAATTTCTTCCACTGCAGACACACATATGCCCTAGAAAGACGAATATTTACTCTTTCAGTCACCCATTTGTGATAGCTGTCAAGGGTTGCCACTCTCAACATACTACATGCTATTTATGAATCTCTCAATGCAAATCCCGTAAGAAAAAAAAATCTAATTTGTAATGCTGAGTAACCCCATCTTCAGGAAAGACAAAAAAGGTTTTCATACATATATTTCAGAAATCTGCCTTGTTAGTAATGAGCTGCTAATCTCATAACTTCTCACATGTAAAACAATAAAAGAAGAAACAAAAATGTTTTAACCAAGGAGAAATTATTAGACGTATTCTAGGTCTCCTCTTATCACCCCAAATGTATCTTCATGAGAAACAGTCAATGCCAGGGCATCGTTACCCTAACCTAACCATCTTGATATTATAGTGTTAGATATTTCACACAGTACCTCCTACATTACAAACACATTTGGTAACTTCTGTTAGACAGTCAAGAAACACAGTTCATCCCCAGAAAAGGGCATCGTATTTGTAATTATTCTTGTTTGATTCTGATAGCCACTGTCACCGATTTCAATTTGGAATACAATATAAGGTATGTATATTGTGCACACATTTAATCTTCACTACTATTAGATTACTGGGCAGTGATACTTTTTCAACATATGGTAAGCATACAACTTCTAAGATAAGGAAGAAACCATAAATAAAATTTTAAGATCTCAAGAATTATGAATTGTTAGGTTGTTGAGAGTATAGCAATTTGCTTTGTTTTGTTTTCAGTCAAGATATGTCCTCTGCCATCAAGACAGTCAGAAAGTTCTTTTGCACCAAGAGACAAGAAGTCAGGATAAGCCTAACTACATGTTATCCCATTTAATATTTGAACTAAATATCTAAACCAGTATAGCATATTTTGCCATGATTTTTCTAGATTTTTCCTGAAGGAAAAATGCCAGTACTTCTATAATGAAAAATATTTACATCAAATCCACAGATAGAGTTGATATATGATGAAGATTATGTTTAGAGACTTGCAGCATCTGGGAGATGTGGCTAAAAAATTTATTTCTTAAGGTGGCCAAGATTCTCAGTTTTACAGAGAGGCTTACATTCATTGCATATGTTTGTAAAACATTTAAAAAAATCTAAAGTGAATAGTATTCACCCAAGACTTTATTAAAAAAAATAAAAATCTCTCATGTTACACCAAAATAAGTCAATCATGAGATGGTTGTGACTTAATTTCCAATCCGATCTGGCAGCACCATGGGAATCTGAGCCACTAAAATGCATGGAAGAAAGAAAGGGAAAATAATGTTTCAAAAGCAATAGGGAGCAAACAGCAGCAATTGCACTTGTAGTTATACATGCTAACAGAAAACACAATTCTGGATGATAGGCAGCATCTTTTAAAACAGCTGTGACTTCTGAATTATTAAATTCAGATAAAACCATTAAAAATTATTGTAAACTGAGGAAATCACCTCCTTGTTTACCCTAGGATTGCAACTATGCTGAACTTTGACTCCTTTGAGATCAATTTCCCACTAACTTCGGAGATGCCAGGACTTTTTTCCCATTCTTTTGCCTTTCATAATATACATGCTATGTTAAATAATATCTCCTGAAATAATTCTGAGAGTAAATCAGGAGCCTGGTGTTGCCCTGCTGAGAGGAAGAGAAATCTGTGTATTTTAGGAAATGTTGGATTATTTTAAATACAAGTGCCCTTGTTCACATGGCCTCAGAGTTCAGCTAACCAGCAGGAAATTAGGAACCCTTCTCAATTCAATTAAGTCATTCCTGAAAGGTCTATTACCACTCTGTAGCATTTTCATTAGGCTTCTTCCTCAGACTGGTACCAAAAGGGAGCTCCTCTTCCAAATTTAAAAGAAGCTGCAGGACACACTGACAATTCCCAGACTCACCAGCTTCTTCACATCAGTGTATCCCAAAACATACAAAAATATCATCTCTATCAAAATATTCCCACAGGATGTTAAAATGAAAGGCATCCAAAAGGGTCCATAGCAGGTCATTATAAAGTCTAGAAGGGCTGTATTGCCATGTGTGCCTTAGGCATTCAGTCACTTCTTTCTGAACAAACAGGTTTTGACGTAGCTAGTGACTATGGGGAAGATACATTCCACAGCTCACATCACCACAGGAAAAAAAACAGGTCCTGCAGTTAGACCAGGATTGTATTTTAAGTTCACAGTTGGTAGCTGAATGCCCTAATTCATCATCACTGTTCCTAGTTAAAAGACGCGTTCAGAGAAGCAGCATGCTTACCCAGCTGGAATCGAGGAATGATGATGCAAAGGTGACACCTACCAGGAAGTGTAGCAGGCCAAAAATATATCTTACAATATACCCTCACAGTGGCATCCTGCGAGAGCGAAAGATTCAGACAAATACCACAGAGCAGCACCACAGAGCTCCAGAAATCTTCATAGTCTCACATAATATCCACTAAGTTACTTCAAACATGCAACAAGTTCACGGCTGTGTTTCAATCCAAAAATGCCTTAAAACTCTCCCTACTTGGTCTATGCCTGCTGTATGACACACCTCCTGTAGTTATCTTCTTCACCCTGAACATTATACAGCATTGTTTCCTAGTCTTTTCCCAGTGGCATTTAAAAGCTTAGAAACATTCTGATGTTCTAATTATTCTACAACTAGAGAAATTGCACGGATTTATCAACAGTCACTTCCTAGAGATCATGATTTGGAAATCATCAATTTCACTTGATTTTTTAACAGATTGAAATCAAAGTAAGATAAACCAGAAAATAAATAAAGGGTTAAAATTCAACGTGACAACAGAAGGTATGGTAGGATTTACAGGAAGGAAAGTGTTTTCCAACTAGAAGGGTGGAAGAACGAAGAATAAGCAGGCTGCTGGCCTGAAAAGTATGAATGGACTGAGGCACACAAACCTACTTCACAGTACTGCAAAAGAATTTAAGAGCTCTCTGTTAGCACAGGCACATTAGATGTATGTGCTAGAAAATCTTGTTAATTGAGTTGTCCACTCATTGATTTAGGTGTTAATGGGACTGGAACAGATTCAGGGAAGAGCTTAAGGTTTAGAAAGACTGCTTTGAGAATAAAACACAGTAAATGGAGACAGCCCTTTGAAACAGCACAGTTTCTCTCAAGAAAATGGCTAGTGTAGAAATATCACAGCAGAAGCTTAGTCACCCAGCTCCTGGAAAGGTACTTTATCAGTCTGTCTCTTGAGGTAAGCAGAGACTCCTTGAAGGCTCGGTGGGTTAGAGCAGGTTTACACAGCACACTTACAGACACTAACCCATCCCAGGTGCCAATTCACAATGTGAATTTCACCTTCTGTATTAATATAATACTACAATAAAAAAGCAACTAACAAGCAAACAACCAAAACCCCTAAATAGATATATTTACTAAACATACAGTTTCAATTCATCTCAGATATAAACCACTCTTAGACCTTTAATGTGGTCTATGCGTCTCTTGGAAATTACCTCCTAAAGTCAGAAACCTAGAAACATTCAAATATCATTGAACAGATACCTAATATTGAATAGACTTCTGAGCTAAAGATGAATTTGACTTCCCTAACTTCAGCTGCCTCTTTAGAGGAAGGCTTCTTCAAAAACAGTGTCTCAAAATGCTACTTATTGTTATCCAGAATCATGATCATTGGTCATCTGTGACAGACCAAAGCAACACATTTTTGAGCCCTATTGTTCAAGAACTGCAAACTGTACATGCAAATGACACAGCAGTATCCTGTATCTCGAGTCCTTGAACACAGAAAGGGTGAACACAGAAAGAAGGTGTGCTTGAACACCAAAAGGATTCTCCCCCTGCATATGTCCAATGTATTTTCAGGAATGCACAAGACTACATAACAATGCTTCTCAGCTGACTTCCTACAGTATGAATTTCTAACTTTATTTTTCATATAATTTTTAGGTTTTAGTGTTGCTTGATAATAGAGTTACACCAGAAGATTACTTTGCAAGTGACATATCTACAACTACAAATTAATTTACTAATATCATA